>APFE030681300.1:7201-33539 GCA_000404065.3 Pinus taeda
AATTGTAGGATACGGCTCTCAAACGACCGCCCTTTTTCTAATCTAAACAAAAAGAAACAACAAACTACTAAAAATAAGCTATTTCTAGATCTGGTCTTTGAAATTGCAAGTGTTCAGCATGGATTTGAGAAGAGTCGGTTGGCCGACTTCTGCGCTGAGCTGGGCTGCAAAAACGGAATCTTCGAGAGCTGGCACCACTTTCTCAACTGAGTTTGTGGTGCATTTCACAGTCATCCATTGACTGTGTGGCTTAACTAAGTATGCCCAATAGCACTCCCAATTCAACCTGTTCAAAGCTTGTATTGCCTTACCCTTTTCCTGCGCTTTCTCTTTCCATTCTGCCTCTATTTGTGACTTGTTTGGTAGGTATCCCAGGGCGGTTTCTGTGATTAAGTTTGCTCTGTGTAAATTCTCATTTATACAATCTATAAGGATACCAGCCTGTGTCGCCGCTGCCTCTGCTGCCTGTTCTGCCTGCTTGATTTGGTCGTCCCATTTGTTGAAGGGAAATTCTTTATGGCTTTCATTTATTCTAGGTGCATTTTCTCTTTTCGCTTCCTCTCCATTCTGCCAAGCTATATACTCTGTTACTCGTCTGTCGGCCTGGTCGTAGTCACTTCGCAGGTCTGTCACTTGATTGGTGAGTTTGTCGCTCAGCTCACAATAGTGACTCCACTGCGATATTTTTCATCCCAACTCTTCCTGTTGGTGCAGAAGTTGCTCGTTTAAACTAGTAGACTCTGAAACGAATTCGGAAAGCTTGGGCTCGTCCTTATGTATTTCTTGTAAAGCGTGCAACTGCTCTCCTTTTTTGTCCAGGATTTTCTGATAGCTTATCTGCATCTGCTGAAAGTCTTCTTGTAGTTTCTCAAGTTGTTTGGACGCTTCATTGCTGGCATTGGCCTGTTGCAGCTGTTGTTGCAGTAGCTGTATATGGTTTTCTTGCTCCTTTAATAGTAGCTGAACTTCAGACGCCTTGTCGATAGTCGCAGAAGCGTATGCTCCTGTAATTTGAGACAATTTCGTGAGATTCTCCGTGGGGTTGCTGTTAAGGTCTTTCCACAAGACGTCTAAATGTTCAGCATTCTGTGACAGCGTATTCTCCAGCTTTCTCTTTTTTCTTTGTCTCCTCACCATTGCTTTATGTTGAGGACTATAGAACACGTCCAGTGGGGGAATTTCTTCTACACTAAGTAGGAGTTTAGGAGGCAGAGCGATATGACTGTGTTCTGCTTCTGAGACGCTACCGACCACGGTCGAAACCATTTCCTGTGTTACTTGCACATTGCTTACAGGCGTTCTTGGGACCTTCCCTTCCGGGCTGATTAGCTCGTTGAAGTTTTCCCACTCCTTATTGAGCTGTGTCGTGACGAGCGACGATGTAGTGACGGGAGGAGGGACATTTCTTGATGAGGAAGCGATAATTTGTAGTTGCGACATGGCACTTGACTGGGCAGTATCCCCGGCTGCTTCTCCTACTTTCCCTTGGTCGCTCGCAGACTTTTTAGAGCGTTTGGGTGTTCCTTGAACAGCGTCAGATCTAGATTTGGAAGAACTGGAGTTTCCGCTGAGGTTGACACTTGGAGTAGGCTCTCTAGTGAGCGGCTGCAGCTTTTCTAGAGGGATGCCGGCTAGCCTTCTTTCTCTGAATAATGAAAATCTTTCGAGGTCGTCTGGGGACAACCTTGACTTAGCTTCTCGCAAAACTTCCTGGAATGAACTTTTATTTTGAAACAAGTCATCAAATAAATCTTTCTTTCCGGTGAACACTTTTATTCTGACACTTATAGTGAAATCATGGGCGACATTATTTAGGTCAAAAGGTCGAGCGGGGAATTTAAATAATTGTAGGGACGTCACATTCCCTACTTCGGCAAAAGCATGTCCTACATCAAATAATGAGAAGGCCCCACTAGCTACAGGAAACTAAGGCCATATGGCCTTCTTCTTGTCTTTCAACTCTTTGGTTAGGCCGCCTTCTGAGCAAGTCTGATAGGCAATTTCCCTAGCCAAAAGCTTGTCAGGGACATACAGAGGTAGGACATGTGGAGGTACAGTGCTCCCAAAAACTCTGATATAAGTGAACCATTCTTCCCCGAACCATCTTGCGACGGGGATGATGTCTATTTGTGCTTCGGGTGAGCACCTCGGGGGTTCTTCACTATACATCATCCTATATAGGGGTAAAATGAGCCCATGGCAAATCTGATAGAAGTGAGGGGCAAACTGTGAATCCCATAATACTTTGTGGTAAACATGAATAGGTGACGGGTCTTGGGTAGTCCATTTCCAACCCATAGTTGGAAATTTAGATACATAGCAAATAGAATCCATAATGTAAGCAGACAGATAAAACGGAGGATAGACCCTTTGTGACAAGGATCTCTTAGAATGGTAATTCATGACAGCAGTGAATAAATTATCAAAAAATATTTTGGCCCAATCCACGAGATCAGCATTTGTGGCAGCGTCTATGAGTTGTAGCCATTCAAACGAAAATTTATTTATGTCTGGCATCCCAAACAGCCTGCACAACATGGCCGCAGCAAAACAATATGGAGAGGTGAGAGAACCAGTGCTGTACATACCATTTTTGTCCTTTTTTAGCGGCTCCTCTCTTCTGGTCCATTCTTTAGTGGTTTATGCCAGGTTTGGGTTCTCTACTGCAAATTTCTTGACAAATTGCGTGTTGTAGGTCGTCTGAGGCTCCGGAAGATGATACATAAGCTTTAAGTCTTGCGCGGCGAATGATCTTATGAGCCCATGCCCTGGAGCCTTGAATTGTCTGCCTTGTAACTCTGCATTGTCAAGTATCCATTTGATCATATCTGTATACGGCAATATCTTGGGTCTAGCTGCTATTCTATGAAGAAATGAACAAGCCAGCTCTTCTAAGGATGCCTCGGGAGAGTTTGGTGATCCTGCGGCGCTATCGACCTTCATTACTTTGGGATTTTCCTCCTCCAACAGCCTATACATGCCTTCCCAGGTCGAAATTCCCACGTCTTTGTTGCATGCAGTGTCTGTGTACAAGGGCGCCATCTCCTTTGCCTTTTCCTTCGCCTCGAATCCTTGGGCTTTATTCTTCTTTCCCATTTTCTCCTGCGTTCGACTTTTTGAATCTTCTTATCTCCTAGTTCCTGCAAATTACGAGCGAGGTGGAAATGACTGATTGAGAAAGGTGATGGGAGAGTTTTAAATGCAACCGATATACTAAATATGCCACCTTACGTGAAACAATACTTTAGCAAAGCACGCGTCTTTATTTCATTAAATAACTGAAAACTAATCCACTTACTATCATTAAAAGCGCATGATTTGGAGTCAGATTATGGTAAGTGGTCTATCTTTGAATGGCGTACCCGAAGGATTTGCGATTTAAATGATTCATGATTCACTTTATGCTACATCGAAGATCGTGCCATCGCAAGGCGCGCTTATCGCAAATTGCCAGATCGCAGATTGTGTCATCGTGGCGATCGCAATATCGCAGGTCGCAACATCGCGGGTCACAGGAGTTTGATTTTTGTTAAGTATTTCCGTTTCATTTCTGTGATATGCGATCTTGCAATCGGCGTTATCGCAAATCAGCAAATTTTGAGGTTTTTTCTTTATGAACATTACTTACTGCGACGCGACGTTAGACTTAACGTTGGGGGGCCTTGCGCATTAATGCAATTTCTTAAAGACCTTTACCTTATCGTAGACTTAGGTTAAAATATTCGAAAGACCGCTTTAAGCCTGCGATGGTATCTTTATTTTGAAGAAGGAAAATTTGATTTTTCTCAAAATTAAACTAGGGGTCCCCTATTCATTTTAGTATTTTTGGGCAATACTTAAATGAAAAGGGGGGGGGTGTTGGTGGCGCCACAACAGGTGCTCAAACTAGTGGAGGAGAAGCAATTCTATGAAAAACTCTCCAATGTTTCTTTGGGGTGCAAGAAGTGGAATATTTGGGGCATATTGTATCCCATGAGGGTTTAAGGTATACCCTAACAAAATTAGAGCCATCAAAGAATGGAAATTCCCCAGAAAAATAAGGCATCTTCGAGGATTTCTCGTGTTGAGAATGTATTATCACAAGTTTTTTAAGAATTATGGGAAGAGAGAAACACCTCTAACAACATTACTAAAGAAAGATGCATTTTATTGGACTCCAGAAGCAACTAAGGCCTTTAAATATCTTAAAGAGGCAATGTGTCAAGCTTCAGTATTAGCTACAACAGTCACAAAATCCTTTATTGTGGAATGTAATGCCTCATGAAACAAGATTATTGTTGTTTTAATGAAACAAGGAAAACCCATTTATTTTGAAAGTCCAATCAAGGGAAAGTATTTACAGAAAGCTATTTATGAGAAGGAAATGTTGGAAATCCTACATGCACTGAAGAAATGGTGCCCTTACCTAATGGGAAGGCTATTCAAGGTAAAAAAATATCACGATAGTCTTAAATACTTCTTGGAACAAAGATTATCATTAGAAGTGAAGAAAAAATGGGTTACAAAGATGTTGGATTATGACTTTGAAATTATCTACAAAAAAGGGAAGCAAAATGTTGTTGCATATGTACTCTCAATGAGGATGTGGAAGGATTGCTCTAGGTCATTTCTATTATCCAATCTAATTGGATAACTGAAGAAAGGGATGAATGGAAGAATGATGAAGAGGTGTCGACACTCATTCAAAAGTTGCAACAAGATCCTAGTAAATGTGATACATTTATCGGGAAAAATGATTCATTATGGTACAAAGATCACTTATATATATGTAAGAACTCCCAACTAAAACAAATTATTCTTTTTGAATTTCACACCTTTCCTTTAGGAGGCCACTTAAGATTTTTAAAAGCTTACCATAGGGTCAAGAAGGATATTTTTTGGGATGGTCTTAAATCCAATATTCAGAAGTCTGTGGCAGAATGTTTGCTTTTCCAACAATATAAAGTTGAGACAATTAAAAACCCAGGTGTGTTACAACCTTTACCCATTCCAAGTCAGCATTGGGAGGACATCTCTATGGATTTTATCATAGATTTACCCAAGTTTGAAGGAAAGTGTGTCATCATGATGGTAGATGGTAGACTTACCAAGTATGTAGACATTTTTGCACTATCTTCAAAGCCATTAAAATTGCTACTACATTTCTGGAAATAGTTCAAAAGAGACATGGAAACCTAAAGACTATTGTAAGTGACAAAGATCCCATTTTCACTGGAAATTTTTGGACAGAATTATTTTCTTGGCTTGGTACTGAATTAACTCATTACTCATCTTATCATTCTCAATTTGATGAGAAAACTAAGATAGTGAACAAATGTTTGGAAAAATATATTCATTGCTTTGTATATGATAAATAAACATAATGGATCAAGTGGTTACCTTTGGTAGAATGGTGGTGTTATCACTGTAAAACTTCCTTAAAGAATTTGGACAACTTACATGGTTTCTCAATTCTTGTATCAGTCATGGTCAAGTCATGGTCAAGTCATTTTTATGTTTTAGAGTCTAATTCATAGGGTTAGAGTCTCATGTCCATATTTCATAAAGTTTCATAGCCTCATCCATGTCTAAAAGCTCACCATTGTTTTTGACATCAGTTTGATTCCAAAGGATCATGTTAGCTGGTCTATTCTTTCCATGGTTATTTCTGTGTCTAAGATCTATAAGAGTCTTGTTGTATGGTCAAATAGGGTCAACACTCGTTCTTTCCCATCACTGGTCCCACATCACCTACATTCCACATGTCCAAACTTGTGTCAGGTTCATAGTTTAAAAACTCACTCTAAGTGTTTTCGTAGCGCGCTACGAAACCCCTGTAGCAGCCTGTTTTAGCAGAAAAACTGTTTTTACTAGTTAACTTACAGAAGCTTTCCTGAGCAGCTGAGAACTCCATTTTGCAACCTGAAAGAGGTTTTTCTTCCTAACATGCTGCACTAAAAAAACATCTTTCAGTTTCTTCAAATTCGTTATGATCTGGGAGAAATTAAAGACCAAAGTTGCGCTACGAAACTGCTGTAGGTGCAGTTTTTCACAAACAGACTTTTCCTGTTTAACACCTATTTTTCAAAGACGTCTTCTGGGCAGTAGGAAAGGTATATCAAAAATACAAGAGAGGTTTTTGTTCAGCACCGATTGCTTCAAAAAATCCTCCTTCAGGTTTTCTAAATATGGGTTTTGGAAGAAGTTATGAGCTCTGTCCCAAGACCCATCTTTCAGCCAGAACAGAGCAAGGGACAGTCTCCTAGTTTCTAGGAACATCAAGGATCGATTCTGGACATGTGGAGAAGTAGTTTAAAAAACCAAGAGAGGTTTTTGTTCTAGACATCCTGGAATACAAAAACCTCCTTCAGTTTCAAATGTGGTCATGGTATGAGGAGATAAAGGCTTCTGTCCCACGTGCCATTTTCAGGGATCCCAAACTAAAAACAGGGAAACATGTTCCCTAATTTCTAGGGTTTGTCTTCAGCAGTCAGATGACCACGTGGGAGGCTTCATCAAGTTCGACTTCATGGATTATTAGGTGTCAAAGAATGTTTTAAATGTTTAGATAAGGTTGTTGTAATCATGATGAAGAGATAGAATCCTAATTGTCTTAGGTCTCTAAAACTGCTAGTTAGCAGTCAGTTGTATTTATTAGTTAGTTTTAAATGTTAATAGGTGTCATCATAGCAAGGGGAATTCGAATTTACCTCATGCTAGAAGATTAATCTCAATCAGGTAGAAGAGCTCTATAAATAAGAGAAAGAGCAATGTACAAAGGGTTGGAAATTTATTGAAAAAGCTCTGATATTTGGCTTATGTAAAGACTCTTTTAGTAATACAAGTTTAGCTTTGCTTCTCAGGATTCATGAGGGATTTGATGTTTCAGAATATGTTATGTTATTCTTTTCCTAATATTTGCAGTGGTATGAATGTATAATCACTCAGAATTCACTGAATGTGCTCTGACTTCCTGTATACATTCATAGACTGTGTGGTCCCATATCTTCTTGGTATGTTCTGAATGTTTGAATGCTGAATGCCCTGACTTCCATGTAAGGTTCAGTTCATTGTGATATTGAGGTGTTGTTGACTCCATAAGCCCAATGGATAGTTGTTTAATTTGTTTCCACCATTCATATTTTTCACAGTTGTTCTATAAGAGTTAGCCATCTTATCTTAAATCAAAATCATTAATCCATTAAGAGAGAGCCCTCTCAGGTTGAGGAGGCTAAGCCTCAGCCTAAAGTAGGTTTGAAATAGTTACTTAGAGTCAACCTGAACAGCAGCCTATCAGGACCTGATTTTGAGATAACAGGTGGTATAACACTTCCTTCCATACTGTGGAAAAAATGACCCCATTTATGGCACTTTATAGGTATCATCCATCATCCATCACATCTTATTTAAGAGAAAATTCTAAGATTCAAACAGTGGAAGATCACATCGATCATCAACAACAAGTTCTCTAACTCTTAAAAGATAACTTGACTCTGGCACATAATCAATTGAAACAACATGCAAAGAAACACCGCGGTGAAAGAAGTTTTGATTTAGGTGATTTGGAATTTTTATGACTACAACCATACAAACAAATGTTCCTCAAGCATAAGAAGGATAATAAATTATCACCCAAGTACTATGGTCCTTACAAGGTGTTGCAAAATAATGGTGCTATGGCATACAAATTGGAGTTGCCTACATCTTCTTGAGTACACCTAGTTTTCCATGTTTCATGCTTAAAGAAGGTTATAGGCGAAAAGCTCCCAATTCAAACAATATTGTTAGAACTTGACGAGGAAATAAAAATCATATTGGAGCTTGAAGAAGACACGGAAACAAGAACTTGACAACTAAATAATCAATCAATTTCAGAGTATCTCATTAAGTGGAAGAACTTTCCAGTTGAAGATTCCACATGGGAGGATGATAATTTTATATAGAAGCATCCAAAACTACTCGAGCATTGAGGACACCACTTTTTTGAAGGAGAGGGGCATGTTAGGTCCCTATAATACTAGTGTAGACCCCATATTGTTATTGTTATGCCCCATAGAAGTCCACTATTATTATTGTTGATCCCTTATATTATAATTATTATGTAGGCCCTAATTATATTATGACCCTTTAGACTCCTATATATAATAATGAGGTCTTGTCATTTGTATCATCCAATAATGGTTAATTTATGTGATGTAAAAGGAGGTTCCCCCCTGGAAGAGTCTTATTTTCAAGTCATTGATCTATCTTTTCTTATGCTTTTGTGATCTGGTTACATAACAATCATATAATTCATTCAATATTTCCATCCTTTGTTTCTGAGATTTAAAGAGATATAGTCCCAAATTTGTTGTTGTCTTGAAGGTCTCCACTTGGAATTCAATAGGAAGCAAAACTTGCTTCCCATAGATAAGCTCATAAGGAGTATGTCTAGTAGTATTTATCCATTTGGTATGGTATGCCTAAAGTGATTTTGGAAGCATATCTTCCCAGTCCCTTATATGTAGATGTATAGTCTTGGTTAGTATAGCTTCAAGTACTTTGTTGGCGGATTCCAGTTACGCATTGGCTTGTGGATGATATGGAGTGGATTTATGATGTCTGATCTTGTATTGCTCCATAATATTCTACACCAACTTAGATGTAAATTGAGCACCTTGATTTGTTACAATTTCTCTTGGAACACTAAATTGAGTGAAAATATCCTCAAAAATAAATGTAACAACAACATTTTTAGTAGAAAAAAAAGTGGCTTAGCTTCTACCCATATGGTAATATAATCAATGCAAACAAGTATATACCTCTTTTTCTTGGATGAAGGATTGATGGGTCCAACAAAATCTAGAGCCCATTTTTCAAAAGGCTCTATTAGTAGTTATGGTTGTAGAGGCATCTCATATGATTGAATAGGTATCTCCATTCTCTGATAGCTATCACACATTTTGACATATTCCTTGGCATCCTTGAAAAGGGAAGGCCAATGATATCCCAAAAGAAGTACTTTATATGAAATTATTTTGTCAGCAAAGTGTCCTCCACATGGTCCATCATGACATGCTTTTAGTATCTCAGGTACTTCATCTTCTCAAACAAACCTTCGAATGATTAAAACAAGTCCTTTTTGCTCCTTCTATCCAAGAATAGGGTGCATTGGCTTTGTTGACATTTTGCTTCCCTCTGGATGATAATTGTGGAGGAAATTTCCTTGTAGCCAAATAGTTAGCAATATAAATAAACCAAGTTGTTTTAGTAGATATTGCAAAAATATATTCGTTAGGAAAATTGTCTACTACCAGAGTATCATTATTATCATTTTGCATCCTAGAAAGGAAGTCAACAACTGTGTTCTCTTTTCTTGGCCTATCTAAAATGGTAATATTGAATTCCTACAACAATAAAATCCATCTAGTAATTCTATCATCAGTAATTGGTTTTTTCCTAAAATATCTAATAGTAGAATGATCTATATGAATGAAAATCTCATAACTAGTGATATAATGTCTAAACTTATTAATGGCATGAACACCAGTGAAAATCTTATTTTCTATAACTATGAAAAAGTCATATATATATATATTATATATATATATATATATATTATATATATATATATTATATTATATATATATATATATATATATATATATATATATATATATTATATATATATTTAAGCCTTTTGTCCTGATACAACTCCTAAAGTTGTTTCTGAAGAATTAATAGAAATATGAAATGGGAGGGATTAGTTTGATCCTCTTAAAATTGGTGCCTCGAATTTTTTTTGTTTTAACATCTCAAAAGATTTTTGATAGTCAAAAATCCAATAAAATTCACAGTCCTTAGCGAGTAGTTTGAAATGTGGTGAAGCTATCTTTGTTAAGTTTTCTATAAACCTTCTATAGTAACTTATGAATCCAAGAAAACTTCTAACATCTCTTTGGCATGTTAGTATTGAAATTTTGGTGATAACTTCAACTTTTGATGAATCCACTTTGATTCCAGAACCTGAAATATAATGGTCCAAAACAATTATTTCATTAAACATCATAAATAATTTTTCATGAATCAATGAAAGATTAACTTCTTTACATCTAACTAGGACTTTTTCTAATTTTTCCATAGCTTCTTCAAAAGTGTTCCCATAAATAGTAAAGCCATCCATATAAACTCTACACAATCATGGATCAAATCACAAAATACACCTAATAATACTCTTTGAAATGTAGTAGTTGCATATCATAACCCAAAAGGAACTACCTTGTAAGAATGTGTACTTCATGGACATGTAAAAATTGTTTTGTCTTGATATTCAGGTGCAAGTTGAATTTCATTATATCCACAGAAACCATCAAGAAATGAGAAATATTTCTTCCCTTCTAGATTATCTAATACTTGATTAATAAAAGGTAGTGGGAAATGATATTTTAGAGTTTCTTTATTTAATTATCTGTATTAAATAATTTTAAGCTTATATTTCAACCTTAAGCAGATAAGAAATCTCAATTTAACTAACCATTAGCTATCAAAATCCATACCAAGGTCACAAAACACCTTAAACACCCACTTCAATTTGAAACATAGAGATATTAAGGCATTTACATCAATGTCCATGAATTACAAAGTATTATGCATATCATCTATCTTTTTTTTAACATTTTATTAACCATAGATACAACTAAATAATGTAATAGAATCATGAATACAATAGGCACCATTCACCCAAAGAGGAGATTCAATCTTGGCCTTATTTATATTTCCATTCCCTTGTTTTCATATGCGTCCAAGTGTGAATATTTATGTGCTCTGACCGAATGTTAGTGACCCATCGATTGACCTCCCAACCTACTCCTTGGGTGCTATTCTTCCCTGCATACCCTCAAGCTACAATGGGGTTGTACAAAAGAGGAAGTGTGCTAGCTGATAGAGGTGAGCACTCCTTGGCTCAAGAGGTCCCTCTCTAATGACCTCCACCTCACCAAACTCACTATAGCTCATAGCCACAGACAATGACATAATCTCACCCACCCAACAATAGGGTAAGAAAAACATCCCCTCTCCCATGGCTTGTTGCTTCTTTTCTAGGAGGATTTGTAGGTGACCCTTGGCACTTCCTGCATAATTACTTATTTTTATTAATCCAAAATTTTTATTATTCATCCACCCATGTGTGACGCTCTCACCAAGGCTCTCCAAAACTATTCACTTAAATTTTAGTTCAAAACCAATATTTTTCCTCACCGCAACAAGGCTGCCTATTTTTCTCCTAGTTGTCTCTTGATCCCTCATTTCTACTCCTTAGTTTGTGTTCAGTACTGAAGTCAACTAATAAGTCTCGGATTTGGTCCCCTAACTACCTCCTAATTTAACTCAATTTGCTACTTAGATGGATATTTTTTTTTTGGCTCTTGCCACATGGAGGTTCTCTAAATTTCTCTAATTTTAATTTATTAATTTATATTTGAATTGACCACCCTCTTTTCTTAATGAAGTTTAAATATTTTAGGATTAATATTTATAATTAACTCTATCTCCCTCTTCTCCCATTTTACCTATTAAAATACTTATGTACATTATCTACCTAATATTTTCCAAGATGGGAAGGGTCGAGTTCTCAAGGTACAATATTTTTATTTCTTCATATTCTCCATTTACCCCAAGTTTCATTCTTGGTTTAATTGCCTTGGTTCTAACCTCATTTACCACATGATGTGAATTAGTAGGATTTTCATATCTTGATCATATTTAGAAAAAAAAAAAAATTAATGCCAAGGGTGCCAAGTCAGTCATGCCCTTCAAGAATTTCCTTTTGAAGTTACAAGGGTGCCACCTAGTAGTCTCTTCTTGATTCCAAGGGTGCCAATTCGTTCGTGTCCTTCAAGAAATTCCCTTGAATTTCCAAAGGTGCCACGTCGCTTTCACTTCAAGCATCTAGTGACTACGAAGGGGAAAATATAGTTGCAATGACAAAGACCACTATCATCTCTCATGTTGCCCTCTATAGTGAGATTAATGGTGTTAAGCATCAAGGAATCCACCTTGATGCACATTCCCCAGTGAAATCCTTGTGAGCAACCCAATTTGGGACCTTCCCCCGCGACATTGTGATCTTCAAGGTGAATTTGTCCCAACCCTTCTAGTCCAAGTCACCCATTTGTGAGTCATTTGGCTAAGAAACTAACCTGTGCCTGTAACCGCTAACATGTCATTAGAAGTTATAGGAAGATTCAAACTGAACCTTAAAATTTCGAAGACAAAATGTTCAATTGCATCAAACCAGATGTCGTTCACTCATCAAATGCGAGTGCATCTGGTGGTTTCCTGTCATACTCAACAATCATCAGTAACAATGTTTCATAGTGTTAGTCTTTAACATAATAGCAAAGGTTAAACCATCAACATGACATAATCACCCACATTGTTGTTCATCGTGAACCAGAACTAATGTAAGGATCCAGCATAATGAACACATCCATCACAACTATAATCATCATAACATCAATAGAAAACATACATGTCCATCAAAGTTATCATCATAATAACGTCAATAGAAAACATACATATCTGTCAAAGATATTGTCATCATAACATTAATAGAAAACATACATATCCATCAAATCTATCAGCATCATAACATCAGTAGAAAAAATACATATCCATCAAAGTTATCATCATCATAACATTAACTAGGAAACAAATATAACTATCACGTCCACTAATAATAGAGTCAAGTGTCTATATCCTCAACCTGAAGTCTTCAAAGAATAATGTGTGAGACTTAAGGCTAAAACAATGTTAATGTCATATCAAGGTTAGTCAACTAGGGTAGGGAACTACATACACCCCTTCTTAATAATAGACTTTGTCCTGAAGTCCTCAGATTAGGTAAGGAAAGTGGTTACACATCTCCTCAATGTCCTCCCAAGTGGCTGAACTGGGACTATAATCTCAAGCCATTACCCTGTTTTGGTATGCAGTATTTGCAATGTCAGTCTATTATTTCCCTATGAACATGGTAAGCATGCTCTTGATGAGACCTCTTATCTTTTAAGTTTTAGTATATTTTAGAATTACACTCTAAAAAGAGAAAAATTTACTGGATGGGGTGAACCATTGACTCCTTAAGAGTTTTGGATGACAATTATAGAGTTGAAGATGCTTATGTGCAAATAGTATTTACTTTGTTAAATATACTTTTCTTGATTGATAATAGAACAATTTTTTTTTTATAAAGTTGGATGTTTCTCAAAGAATAAATAGTTTTGGTGGAAAATAAAATTTTATAGATTCATGGAACTTAGCTAATTTTCAAAATGTTATAATTATTTCGTTAACAATCTCCACTCCTAAAAGCGAAATATCAAAATATTTCTAAAAGATTTATTGTGGAGCCAAAAGTAAATTCTATTTAACATTATTTTCCTAGAAAGCATAAAAATGAAAGAAGATAAATGCGATAATGTTACAATTAGGAGAGCTTATCTCCTAAGAAAATAATTTCTTCAAGATAAGCCCATTAACAGGAAGAGAGTCTCTTCATGAAAAATCTTGTAATATGAAGGTCAATGGGTCTACTTGCTCAACAATTGGAATGGTCCTAACCATAGTATTTGTAATTTGGTGTGTTTACCTTTTTCCTTGTGTGCTTTGTCCCATTTCAAGACAAGATCTTTGATTTGAAATGATTTGGTAGAAACTAAAATTGCATCAAAAGAAGTTTTAAATAATTGTTGATGATAGGCATGTGTGATTTTTTCTTTCTCTCTTTCCTCTTCTAATTTGAGAATTTGATCTTGCCATAATTGTCATGAAGAAGAAGGAGTTTCTTCAATAAATTGCACTAGGGCCAGAGAGGGAATAACTAGATTTGATGGAATGACAACTTCTTTCCCATAAACCAAATTAAATGGAGAAGTACCTATTGAGGCCTTCTCAGTGATTCTGCATGCACACATAGCAAATGTTAAATATTTCTGCCAATTATTTTGGCTTTGGTCAACAATCCATTTAATAATTCTAATGAGATTTTTGTTAGTTGACTCTACTAACCCGTTCCCTTGAGGATAGTAATTGGTAGACTACTTTAATTTAAAACCTATGTTTAGTGTGAATTTAGTCATATTGTTTCCAGAAAAATAAGATGTGTTGTCGAACATGAGTGCATTAGGTAAGCCAAATCTGGTTATTATAAGTTGATCATTGAATTCAATAATTGCATCAGAATTGACTACTCTTAGTGGATTTTCTTCCACCCACTTGGTAAAATAATTTGTATCAGTAAGAATGTATTTGTGTTGTTTTGAAGAGTTAGGAATAATATCACCTATAACATCCAATCCCCACTATTCGAAAGGTTGTTCAATGTTCACTGGTTGTAAGGGAAATGCTAGTTTCCTTTGTCTTCCAGTAGTTGTTTGACAAACTTTGTATTTTTGCACATACTCGTGAGTGTTCTTGAAAAGTGTTGGCCAATAATAAATGACATGAAGAATTTTGTGCGCTGTTGTATCTCCTCCAAAATGTCCCCCAGCTGGGCCATCATGGAGTTCTTACAAAACTTTTTCTGCTTTAGATTTTTCAAGGCATATTAGTAAAATGGGATCATAATTTTTTCAAAATAACACATTATCAATGATTTGATATTGATTATCTTTTAGCCTTAAAGCTCTTTTCCTTTTATTATTAAGTTCAAGGGGAGAAAATCCATTCCTCAAATAGAAAATTAAATTAGCATATTGGGATTTGTACTCATTTAGATTTACCTCAGATATTTGCACAGTATTACTTGAATCTTCATCTGCTGATATGTTGTAAGATACTGCTAACATCCTGCAAAAACCTGGTCCTTTGACGATTTTAGCTGGTTTAATTTCAATGTCACATTCCTACAATGTTGTCACCCAATTTTCCCTTTTCTCTCCTAATTCTTTTTGCACTAGTAAATTTCTCACAGATGAGAATGGGACTATTACTTTGGTATGTGTTTTAAGAAGAAATGGTTTGAAATGATTTATAGATTTAAAAACAACAAAACCCTTTTTTTCAACATCTAATTAATTCAATTCAATGCCTTGCAAATTGGAGCTAAAGAAAGAGATTGGTTCTTCAATTTTCTCATCATTGATTTGTGTCAAAATGGCTGCATATGATGTTTCAGAGGCAAAAGTATATAAAATAAAATGATTAGAAAATTTCAGGGTTGCTAAAGAGGGAGCATTTGTAATTTCTTGTTTGATAAGATCGAAAGCTTATCACTCACTATGTCCCCATTTAAAAACCAATTTTTTCTTGATCATGGATTGCAAGGGTAAAACAATTTGTGAAAAGTCGGGGACAAATATTTAAATTTATCTGACCTAGGAAGGACTGCAAGGATGTTTTGTTGTGAGGCAAAGAGATTTTAGAAATTTCTTTTATCCTATTAGGATCTATGTGAATGCCATCTTTGGATACAATAAATCTGAGAAGTTTCCCTTTGCTTAAAGCAAAGTAAGATGTCTTTGGGTTTAGAGAAATTCCATACCTTTTACAACGTTCAAAGATCTATTTTAAATCTTTTGAATGATTACTACATTTATTTGAATATATTGTTATATCATTTAAATAAATGACCACCGTTTTATTTACCAGAACTTTGAAAGCTATATCCATGGCTCTCTGGAAAGTCGCACCGACATTGATTAATCCAAATGACATCTTTTGATAGGCATATCTTCCCCATTTGGTTCTAAATTTGGTTTTCAGTCAATCATCTAGATGTACAAGAATTTGATTGTAACCTGAAAATCCATCCAGAAAAGACATTAATTATGAACCTGCAATTGACTGCAGTACTTGTTCCATAGGAGGAAGTGGAAATTTATCCTTCTGGCAAGCCTTATTGAGATTGCAGAAGTCTATCCAAATACAAATATCACCATTCTTTTTCCTGACTAGTACTAGTTTAGAAACCCACCTTGAATGTCTAACTGGAAAAATGATTTTGGCTTGAAGAAGTTTTGTTTAATTTAGATTTGATTTGATTCTATAAATTTGGATGAATCTTTCTCAATTTCTGTTGTACGCTCTTTTCGTCAGATATGATAGGAATAGTGTGTTGTGATATAGAAGTATCATACATTTTAAGATCATCATAGTTCCAAGAAAAAACGTTTTTATATCTTCTCAACAAATGAATGAAGGCTAGCCTTTCATTAGGTGCAAGACCAAGACCTAGATTAATATTATGTGGTTTTAGATCAGTTCCAAGATTCACTAATTCAAACCTCAATGTTGAACTTTGAAGTTTTGAATTAGTTGGTTTCTTGAATCTATCTTTAAGATGATACAAATCTTCCAACTTTACTATAGATTTGGGTATGGGATTTTCATTTATATTTTGTTTAAGATGACTATCATGTTGGTCTTCATCTATTATTTGGTCATTGTATGAGCCCTCGGATGTTAAGAAGTTTATAATATCCTGATCGTCATTAAAAACTCGCTAATTAGTGATAATATTAGGAACATAAGGTCTAAAAATTGACTCTGTAGAAAATTGATCAGGACTATAATCTTCTGATGGTATGAGTTTGGAAGCAATGTTAGCCAAGAGATCAACAATTGCATTCTGAAGTCTTGGTATTTGAGAGATATTAAATGCCAAGAAATGCAAGGCATGGTCCTGGACTAATGATTGATAATGCTTTAAATGTCCAGAAAGCTAGTGAATAGTGTTCCTTACCTGTTTGATCATGATTTCAGAGTCTCCAAAAACTTGGAGGTATTTTATATCAAGGCCTATGACTTTGTACAATCCTTGAATTAATGCCTCATACTCAGTAGTGTTATTTGTGCATTCAAATTCAAGTGTGCATGCCAACATAGTTTTCTCTCCTTCAGGGCTAAATAGTATACAACCTGCTCTTGCCCCATCGTTAGATTTAAACCCATCAAAAATAAATTTCCAAAACAAATAATTAACTACTGGTTTATCTATAAAATTGATACATTTGGAAGAATCTGTTTGCGAATAATTTTCAATCTGTGAGGTAACAGAATTCTCCAGAAAAGGTAAAGTTTTTGCATTAAAGTTGCCCAAAAATGATTCAACAGAATAAATTCCAAGATATTATCGCTATATGCAATAGGCTCATTTTCTCCTTCCAATTTAGTCACAATGTACTTTAAATGCTTCTCATGGTTGACTCTTATTTGATTTGGCTTTCCTTTGTAAGGAAGCCAAATATGAGACCAGTATTTTGCGAAATAGCCATGAATTTTTTCGGACCTATCTCTAATGAGGATCAAGAAGTAAAATTCAGGAATATTAATAACTAATATGTCAATTACTTGAAATACTCTTAGATTTGAAGAGAGTCTGATGGTGACCGAATTAATTTCTCCTATGATTTTGACTTGTGTCCAATCTAACTGTACAATGTGAGCAACAGATTTCTGGGGTAAAACATTTAATTTCACACAAATTGGTTTTGGCATAATGTTGGATGAAGCCCCTCAATCAACTAAACAATTGTGAAAATTCTTATTAAATATTTCAAAAGTCAAAAGAAAAGGAGGAGTATGAGAATTAGATCTACCACCAATTAAAACAACATCAGTTGATTTGACTTTATCCGATGAATTAATGGGGGGCTTACCCATTCCTTGAGTAGCTTGAGAAATTACAACAGCAGGAAGAGGAGAAGTAGGAACTGCATTTAATTCGTTGAGCAATAACTTCTACTGATGCTTCAACTTTCTAAGTGCATATAGCATAATATTAGCTTTGGTCTTCTTCATGTCTTCAACTATGTTGTATTCCATATCATCGAAAATTAACAAGGTTTTGGCTGAAGGCAGAGGATTAGATTGAGGTGGGAATGTTTGAGTAGACTTGGGATAATATTTCTTATCGATTGTTTTTTCTTTGACAACAAGAGTTTATGGTTTCTATTTTTGACTTGACTGTGGTGAATTAGTAGCACTCTTGCTAAAGGGAGAATGAAATCCCACATCCCATGTACTTCAACCAACTCTTCATCATCAATTTTTTCATTAGCTATTGATATTTCTTCTTCTTCCAAATATGATTCGGCATTTGATATGGTATTTGGAGGTTTAGGCCAAGAGATTGGATTTTTTTTTTAAAGGTCTAAAAGGCTTTCTAGAATAAGTTTTAGCTACTTGCTTCTTTATCTCAAGCATTTCATTAGACATGGTTTTAAGCACTTTTTTCATACCTTCAAGATCAAAAGGGTCTTTAGGTGTTTTCTTCTTAGATTCATATTTGAAGGTGACCTTTTTGGATTTCCTTTCTTCTAATGCATTTTTCTTTTCTAAGGCTAAAATTCGTTTCTCTACAGATATAGCTTCTTTCATGTTTTCAGCCAAGGTTGGCTTAATAACTCTATCAACAAAAATATATGTATTTGAAGGGAGAACGGAAATGTACCATTCATTTTGTACTTCAACACTTGGTATGGATGCAGCTAAGATTTGATTTAACAATTTGGTAAAACGTGAATTGAAATCCTTAATGGGTTCCTTTGATTCAACTTTTAAGTTGGAGAGATCATTAAGAAGAGTAGTTGTTCAGCGGTCATCTCCAAACTTGGTTAGAAATTGTTAATGGAACACATTCCAATTATCAATGGAACCAAATGGTAATGAAAAGTACCAAGATCCTATTGATCCTTCGAAAGTATAAGGAAATAATTGTACACCAACATCTTCTTCTACAACTCCATTTAGATTTATAGATAATATGAAGTTGTTTATATGGTCCTCGACAGGAAGACCATCATCGAGGTTAAATTTTGGCAACCATTTTTCCAGATGGGCAGGTAATGGTTGTAATGGCCCTGGCATTTGAATGGCTCCTAGATTTTTCCATGGTCTTTGAGCCATTATGGGTATCTGTGTGGAAGAAGATGCACCAGTAGTAGAAGGTGATTGGGTGGAGGAAGATTCTGCTCCTATACCAATGTAAATGACTATTTGAGATGGTGAAGTGGATAATTGGATAGAGTGAGTTTGCAATGAAGATGATTGAATAAATGAAGGAGTTTGTGGTGATGGTGAGAAAATCTCACTATAAGTTTCAGACTTAGGTCTCTTGGTTTTCCTTTGAGGAAGAGGTAGAGGAAATTCAAATGGAGGTATTCCAAAAATTTCACTCTGCGATTTGGTTAATCTTCAAGAGGAAGGAAAAGATGAATAAATGCTAACTTCAAATGACTTAGATCCCTATTGAGACAAATAATCCCTTCTAATTTCTAAGTTAAAGATTGTACTTCAGGAGTTTCTGCAGACGAAGATTGATCTAATTTCTTTGGGGAAACACTAGTGGATTTTAGAGATTTTTTCACAACTTCACGTCTGAGATTTGGAGATCTGGACTGTGATCGGAAAGTTGGAGGTGATGGTGAGGGAGTTTTACTCTTAGAATGGCTTTCCAATTTAGATTTACTTTCCATTCATATCCCTAGCCCTCCTTCTAGTGCCAAAATGTTGAAGCCTCAAAATTCGCTGCAAAAACATGGGGGATAACCACTCGGTCAGGGACTTGAATATCGTCCCTTATCCGTTTGGGTTGGTGGATCTGACTTGAATTATGGGACCAATTTATCAATTTGAAAGATGATAGGATGGGGTATGCATTTGATTATCAAAGCTGATTTGGTAGATGAAGGTGGTTTCAACAGAAAAATCAAACTATCTATATATATTACTATTACCCGGGCTTAAATCAATATTTGTGCAATCTACATAAATGACTACCTTGAATGATAATGAAGATTATTCATACAAGAAGTATAAAACTTTCGTAAAAACAACTATTTCGATTAAATAGTTAATTGAAATTATTGACTGTAAAATGTATCACATCAAATACTTAAGAAAATTTTGCTTATCAAAAATAAAGAAGATGACAACTCAGATATATTTCAAAACTAAAGGAATAACAGGCTGTATTAAAACATAATTGACAAACAACGTACATATAGAAGAAAAAACCTAAAAGTTCAAAAAATAATCACTACACAATGATTAAAGTACTCGATGCAAGATGATTGCTCCATAGACAATAAAGCTTCAATCCATGTGTTTTCTCCAAGATTGATCACAGAAAAACAAAAGTATGATTCTTAGCAAACTTTCTTAAATAAACTCCATGGACTAGATCTTCAAAATTAAAGAAAGACTTTAAAAAGTACATAAGTGTATGGTTTTCTAAAGAGTCTCAAATAAAATTGTCAGACCCCTTTCTAAATACATGAAAAGGGGTTTAAATAATAAAAATATTACAAAAATAGCTAAGTGCCAAATTTTAAGGAGTGAAACAAATCTCCTTAGAATCAGTGCCAAAAATGCAAAAATAAAATTGATCTAAAATTCAAAAATATGATCTTGACTGGTGTTGGATTCTGATTTGTTTCCTCTTCTTGTAGATATCTATCATTGCCTAAAATCCTAGAGGTTGCCTAATGCTTATCTACACTTGTCCCACATCAACTGTATCTGATAATGATAATGTCATATGGATGATATAATTGGTTAAGTATCGTAGGGCCATCAATTGGCTATGTGGTTTTACCAGGTATGACCAATAAGCTTCCCAATTCAAATGTGACAACTGTCTGATCCATTATTCTTTTGTTGCAGGACTTTCGTTCCAACTTGATCCAAATCCTCGATCTCGGGCAGATTACCTGGTGAACATTTTTTAATAAACCCTGCATACCAAAGTTTATCATTAATAGTTTTATCATATTGTTTGATGCTTCACTTACGCTAGAAAATTCCCTTTCAACCTGTTTTATCTGTATTTCCCAATCAACAAAGAGAATTTCCTTGCGAGATTCTTTGATCCTTGGCATCTATGTTGTTTTTCCCTTTGAATTGTCCTACCATGTGATCAAGTTTGAAATATTTTCATCTATTTCCTCAATGTTAATTTTAACATCTATGAATTGATTCACTAATGCATCATCTTCCTAGCACAATGGGCTAATCTCTACTAATTGCTTACAAAAGATTAGTTATTTCTTTGAAGGAAACAAATTGGTTTCTAAAGCCTCTTTGATGAATTCATCAACTTTTGGGTAATCCTTCATTTGATCTATAGTAAATCGCAGTTGTGTGATTTCAACATCTTTGGAATTTAATTCTGATTGGATTTGAAGTTTTAGGCTCTCAAAACTCTGCTGCATTTGTTCAAGCTGTGATTTAAACAATTCCTATGCCTGCACCTTTTCTCTTGTGAATTGGTCTTCCAGCTGCCTTATTCTTTCCTCCTTTTCTTTGATCAAATTTCTCACTTCTTCTACTTTTTCAATCATTACAGAAGCATAAGCTCCTACAAACTGAGATAATTTGTTCAAGTTTTCAGATGGATCTATAGGTGTATCTTTCTAGACAACGTCCATTGGCTCGTTAGCTAGAAAAATAACAGTATGATCAATTTTTCTCTTTTTACTTTGTCTCTTCATGACTTCCAGATGTTTGGGACTATAGAAAATATCTAAAGGAGGAATTTCCTCCTTTTTCAAAACAATCTTTGAAGAGGGAAAAGAAGGAATAACTTTGATATCTTTTGAAGTAGTGAGAGGTATTTTCGAATATTTCTTGGGAATTTTTGGTGTTTCAAGAAAAGTTTGTGTTTGATTCGTACCCCTTGTGGTTCATTAACTATCTATTCAAACTATCCCCATTCTTTCTGCATTTTCTCTTGATCAAGTCCCTTCTCGGTATTCTTTTTGTTGGAAGGTTCTTCTACATTCTTCTCTATATCAGACTCCTTTAGTGATTCAGCATCTTTGGATGCTTTCTTGGCATCCTTCCCTGAGACATTAGTAGAAGCCCTTTCTTCCTAAGATTCCTGCAGCATTATTTGAAGTATATTTAAAGGCACTTGCATTAACCTTTTATTTTTGTAATCCTTAAATTATGTTAATTCAGTTGGATTCAATCTGAGGGGCGATAAGCTCTTTACTTGTGAAAATTGTTCAACTGCTTCAAAAATATCATCAAAATAATCGTCCTCATGAATAAACGCCTTGACTTTAATAGCTGAGATAAAATCATACACGACCTTAATAGGGTCATACTTCCTTTCGCGAAACTCAACAATATTGAAACTATAAATGTGTTTGACTTCAACCTGTGCATGTTTGTAGTCATTTAAACATTAAACACCACACTGAAGTGGAAAAATGGGCTAGTGATATTTTTTAGACTCTTTGAGAGACCTAGTTACACCCTTACTAACTGTCTGGTATGCAATTTCTCTGGCTAATAATTTATTAGATACATACCATGGAAGTATATGTGGTGGAGAGGTGCTTCCAAAAACTCTAATGTATGTGAATAATTCCTCCCCAAACCATCTCACCACAAGTTGAATATCGACCTTGGTTTCTTCATATAACCTTGGCACTTTCTTGTCAAAGACAACTTGATGAATAGGAAGCATAACCCCCTGAAAAATCTGATAGAAACATTCATTAAACCAAGATTTCCAAATAGCTTTATGGTATACATGAATTGGTGTGGGATTCTAAGGTGTCCACTTCCATCCCATAATCAAAAAAGGAAAAACGAAACACACAACATCCATGATGTAGGCACACATATAAAACGAAGAAATGGTTCTTGTAGTGAAAAAATGGTTCTTCCTATATTCTATGATGTGGTGGGCTAAGTTATTTGACAATATTGTGGCCTGATCCATTATTATAGAATTAGAAGAAGCATCAATGAGAGGCATCCATTCAACTGAAAACTTGGTAGCATCTGCATATCCAAATAATTTACATAGCATTACGACAATGTATAAATGAGGAGCGACAAGACAGGCTACCGAATACATACTAGTTCTATCCATCTTGTGCTTGCTAGGTTTTGACCTCCGTTTCTTTATAACTTCCAATGGTTCTTCATTTCAGTAGAAAATTTCTCAATAAATACTTTATTAGAAACCTTGTGTGGTTGTGGTAAATGACATCCTCCTAATATCCTCTAGTTTAAAGGAGTCGATGACCACTTGCCTTGAGGTTACAAATTCTCTGTATTCAATGTTCACATTTTCAATAACCTATTTCACCATATCACTATAGGGAAATAATTTTGGCTTGGCTGCTACCTTATGAAAAATAAAGCATGCGACCTTAGGATAAGAAGCGTCTGAGGATTGAATATCATCTATCATAGCTTCCTTATGTATTTCCTTCTCGAATATATTATAAACATTCTCCGAGGAGTTGGTGCAACACTCTGGTGAACAATTTGCATAAAAAATAGAGGTGATGATTCTAGTACATATCCAGCTGTGGACTGTGTAACTTTTCCCTTATTCATATTGACCATCAAGCTGAGTAGTTGAGTCTCTGTTATAGTCCTATCACCACAAAGAAGATGAGAATGATAGTGCGAAGGATGAAGAATAGAAATATAGCGACATGCAGATATGAAAATCTTTTTCAAATTAATGGAATTGAAACACTTAAATGCACCTGTAATGGTGAGAAGACATCGAACTTTTTGGGCTGCGGAGTCATAAATATCCATAACTTGAAATAATATTTGCGTAAGATTTAGATTAACTCACATTCATGTAGTCTATGGAAAATGATATTTTCGGAGCAGACCATTAAAACTTGTTATCGTACCATCCTTAGAATGAAATGTGATTTAATGACATGTTGGTGGGTCCAGGTTCTCTCACAAATCGGTTATTCGCAATGTCACATAATAGTTTGATTTCCAGGTTTGCGATTTGCAAGATTGTGATCTTTCATATGCGAATATGTTTTGATATTAGGGTTAATTTGTTTGTCGAGTCCATCGTCATATCACAATATGTAAAGGAAGGTTTAACATGTTTTGTTGCTTTTTTGTGATGCGAAAAGTGTGACATGATTTGACTAGAAAGGAATATTCTTGTATTCTTCGCATATCACAAATTTGTGATGTTCAAATGGTAACGTTAAGTGTTGCATACAAGACTTTGCGAAATGTGAAATTCAATTTCACTATGTAGCATGGTATATGAATTTTTTATTTGGATTTTAATGAATTTAAACCAAATTATTTTCTAAAGGGTCCCCATTTATTATCTAAAGTGTTTCCACCATAAATGGGGGTTGTTGTACAACACAATATATCCACACAATGAATTCTTGTGGACTCCTTCTTATCTATAGATATATCAAACCATACATGGTACTAGCCTCAAACATTCACATTTCTTAAGCAATAGATACCCATCTAGAAATAAAGCAAGCAACAACTAATCAAGTATAATTGGTATCCATGCTAACATCTAGCATACAATCTACAACACTTAAACAACAAGCTCCCAAATTCTTAGACTCCTTAACAATATAAGACCCAAATTGTGACATTACATACACCACCGTTTATCTAGGTTTATTACACATCCATACACAGTATTGGTGCATGCTCTCAACCTTAAGAAACAACTAGTCAAGACACCCATACACATCATTTAGTGGAAATCACAATCAATAATAGTTAGCTATGCATGTCAAACATTCATATACCAACATATAACTAACTCTATATTTCAAGAGCACGTTAGTAGCACAAGAATTTGCAATCCCTCACAACTACGAGAAATACATACATAAAGGATCACTTTGTAACACCCACGATTACATATTTATCATTGCAAACATACAATAATACATATTCCTCCTTAATAGTTCTAATACTCCATTGACATATAACTACAATATTTATCATTCAAGTGCAATAGGCATACACAAAGATATAAATAAAAAACCTATATTAATAACTAAGTGATTGGAAACTCAGAGAGGGACTTCAGCTCTCCTCCCAACCATAGGTCATCTACACTACCATATTTCTTGCAAATTACCACCTCCAATCTGTATTTAGAGCCTGAGGAGTGAATGTTGGGAATCACGATTACCATTAGACCAAAACCTGTAGGTGTTAGTCAACGACTACATCATTGGAGATAAGGATCCATGAGAAGCGGTAAGTCCATATTACGAAACACATGGGGAGCATTGGTTTATCCAATTTCCAACAATCTCTCCCCCAAACTGAGCCTGGTGTGTATCGAACTTGTGACCTACGCTCTTATACCACTTGTGTATTGAGCTCCTAACCTATGCTCTGATACCCCTTGTGTATCGAACTCGTGACCTATGCTCTCATACCACTTGTTGGGAATCATGATTATTGTTAGACTAAAACCCATAGGTGTTATTCAACGATCACGTCGCCAAAGATAAGAATCCATGAGAGGCGGTTAGTCCATGTCACGAAACACACGGGGAGCATTGGTTTATCCAATGTCTAATAATGTTCTCAAGGGAATTTCACACTAGTCTGATTAACACATCGCATTGGTATCCAAAGTACATAGTGCTTCCATCTAACAACCATAAGTCCAGAGTACGCAGTGTCTCCACTCAGAAAACACTCTATGAAATCCAAAGCACACAATTCTCCACCCAATCAATCATTATAGGAATCGAGAGTTCCAAATCATCTCCACCTACTTCACACTTCAAGATTCCATAGTCCACAGTGCCTCCACCTATCTCCTTCAACAATCCAAAGCACACTACAACTCCACTTGAGAGGCTCCATGGTGATCTAGAGATCTTGGGCTCCACCTATTAAAAAACACACACATGAATCTAGAGCACTCTCTAGTGCTCCACCTAATTAATTTCATAGGGTCTTTGATTATTTTTTGCATACCACACTATAATGTTTTATTTCGTAGCTCTTTTTTAAATTCATTGTCCCCTCTGCATAACCCTTCCTGGTGTGTTCTTGTCTTTTGTGTCTCTCTTTCCCCTTGGCTTGTTGTTGCGTGTTAACCAAAACATGTCCCACGAGGGCAAACATGCTCTTCCTTTTTCTCAAGCAACCATACTCCATTTTAATGCATGTGCATGCTAGTATTTAACTCAACAGGGATATGGGTGGCCATTAAACACAAACTTTTGAGTTTGGTCATTTCCCCAAGAAATTCCTGAGAAACTTCTTCATTCAAGCTATAAATCTATGTCCTCTCCTCAATCCAGTCATTTTTATGTTTTTCACAATTATTTACAATTGCACATGAAAGTATTTACATGAGGGGCAACCAAGAAAGGTTGTTACAAACCCCACCCCATTAGAGGAACATGTTAAGTTATGGTATGTTCTATGCTTATAACAGTTTACTTATTTTTCTTATTATATTCCATAGATTAGCAGTCACATGTACATAAAGTAAAGTGCAAATAGAACATTAAACGATCAATAGAAAACAAGCCAAGACAAGAGACACAAGATGTGGTGGCTAGCCAGGGACAAACCCCACAATGTGTGGGGA
>APFE030681300.1:34446-98811 GCA_000404065.3 Pinus taeda
ATTCCATAATCAAAATAAATTCATATCTCCATGAATACTTATCAGAATCGGATGATCTTTATATCAATCCTACACCTCTTGATGAGAGGAATCTAATAAAAATATTATTAGCCATGAATCAGATGACCCACATGAATTTTTTCCCTGGTTTCCAATTTTAACACTCCCTCTCAATGAGGGAGAACTTCATCTGCAATCTGTCTATCGGTCATTGCTATTCATCCATCAAATGCACTACCCTATACAACTTGACCCTTGCCCTGCTCTACTCTATTCTACCTATTCTGCTTTGTCTTGTTCTGCCCTGTACTGATCTATATAGCTCTACTTTGTTATGCGCTACTTTGCTTTGTTCTGTTCTGCTCTGCTTTTGTCCGAATTATGAAGAAGAAGAAATGATCGAGGATGTATCATACTAACTCAAAGTCAGTCTCAGAGTATGTACCATTGATCCTAGACCAGTCTCAACCAACCAGAAGTCAGTGTCATAATGAGTACAACTCCACTGGTCCCAGGCTAATATCATCCTCCACTAACTCAAAGTCAGTCTTAGAGTGCGTAACGCTAGTCCTCGACCAGTCTCAACCAACCCGAAGTCAGCTTCATAGTAAGTACCACTCCTACCACTAGTCCCAGACCAGAACCGAAGTCTCAGAGAGTGTACCACTAGTCCCAGACCAGTCTCAATCGACCCGAAGTCAGCGTCATAGTATGTACCACTCTCACTGGTCCCAGACCAGTACTGCACTGACATGAAGCCAGTCTCAGAGTATGTACCACTAGTCCCAGACCAGTCTCAACTGACCTGAAGTAAGTGTCATAGTATGGTACAACTCCTACCACTGGTCCCAAACTAGTATCATTGATCCCAGATCAATGGAGGTCATCCTAGCATAGGGAGTACAGTAGAAACAAAGATGCATCCATCGGTACTACTATGGTCCCTAAATTCATTTTCCTGCTCATTGATCAGATGAGAGGTACTTCCCATGAGTCCCAAACTGCATGGGTAGGATGCCTCGACAAGAGAACTAATCAATCCTATCCTCATAGGGGAACACATCAATCCTGCTACAATCGCAATGGAGAACACATCAATCTAGGTTGCCATGGAGAACACATCAATCCAGGCCTCACAGGAGAACACATCAATCCTACTACAATTTCCATGGAGAACACATCAATCCTGCTACAATCACCATGGAGAACACATCAATCCAGGTCTCACAGGAGAACACATCAATCCTGCTACAATCACCATGGAGAACACATCAATCCTACTACAATTTCCATGGAGAACACATCAATCTAGGCCTCACAGGAGAACACATCAATCTTGTTGTAATGTCACCACGGGGTGTACATGTATACCACCAAGGGATAGTGAATCATCCTGCGGTCATATGCTACTCCAAGAAGCAACCCGTGCCCCCTTGGAGCTCCCAGAGCTCAATGCATCATGCATGACCCTCATCAGAGGGTCTTTGAACAACTTCAAGTTCTTCTCGATGTTCTACATTCAAACACATACTTATACAACAAGAACTCCAAGTATGTATCAGGGGGAATGGTGGATTTGTTGGGCCAATCTAGCCAATCACTCGGTGAGGAATCCTGTGTCTTATGTGAGTTTTTATAGGTATTACCAGGGTGGGGAGGTAATTGGTGTAATCTTCCTGGTGTCTATTCCCCTTGTGAGGAGAACTTTGAGCCTTTCAGTTTCCATTGGTGAGCACTTGTATTTCGCCCCTCCAATAGTAGTCTCACCAGGTCTAGGGGCTACTGTGAATTGGGGTCTCAAATGGAAGAGGAATAGAAACTTTGCGTGTTATGAGGGTGGGAGTGTCAAGGCTGAAGATCTCCTACAACTTGAGGGGGCTTCATTATTGAACTGTGGCCATTATATTGTCTAGTCATTGTGATTAGATGTATGTGGGGGGTTGAATCATCTCTGTGGTGTTGGGTGGTTAGGCTCAACTTGGAATTGGTTGGGAAATACCCATTACCTGATTCCAGGAAGGTGTGTAGCCTAGTTGTGGGTGGAAGGGACTGAGAAAGGAAGTGGTGAGTTCCAATGCCTATGGGAGTGTGATGTTGTTCTACCTGCAGTTATGAAAAGATAACAAGGAAGACCCTCATGAGGGGGTGGCCAACACAGACGTATCGATAATAGAGGTGGTGGTACCTCTTCCTCCAGTGAGGCACATTCAGCCATCTTGGATAGAGAGGAGGAGCTCACTCGGATTCCTATGATTCCTCCCGACTAAGTAGTCCAGGACACCTCGTTAGACTCCATTGTTGATCAACTAAGGAGGATCCAGGCCAACCTAGACATCCTCCAGTACATAAGAAAAAGGACTGCAACAATAATGTTGCTTACTAGAATGCCATTCAATTTAACAAAGAGGAAATTATATAGTAATTAGCATATGTCTATTAAAGCTAGCACACGATTCATGATTGTATGAATCAGATTGAAGATTGACTGGAGCACATTGAATTTCACCAACATGAACAACAAATTCAAAGGGAAAACCCATCTCATGCATATATGCATTCATCACATTCACCACCCTAAAATGGATGTCATATGTTGTGTCTTAATTTTGTTAGTTTTGGCTTGTACAGCTGAGAAGCCCTCTGGAAATAAGGTGCAAGTTGAGAAATTTTACGTTGTATATTCCAAATCTCCTCACCAACAAATCTGGTCAAAGTGAGGTAGGATGAGCTGATGACCATCAATATGTACTTATTTTATCATAAGTAATATAAAATCAGTGCTTTTACCAACAACAAAAAACTTTGAACTATGTTTCACTTACAAATGAAGTGTTTTTATAATTTTTCAAAATTAAACAACTTGAGAAGTTGTTGCCTAGAAATTAGAATTGAAATCGATATATAAGTGTCTGAATTGAAATAGGATTTTTCTTCTCATGATTCACTACTAAAGGAGTGAATCATGAGAAGACACTTCTTAACACATCGTCAACTTCAATTTTTATTGCTTGCTAATAATCCTTGCTCACTTGATTATAAAACCGGTCACTTGATATTCTGCATATTACAGGTGTTCCATAGCCACGTTGACCATAAGTTTGACTGACAAGAAACACCCAACCTGTGGACTTTCATATGTAACCAATAGGAAGAGCTCCATATTGACAACATTTGGAAGCTACTCATATGCTTTGGCTAATCTCTAGCACATGCAAACTTATAGAAATTTGGATTTGACTGTAGAATATTATTTTTAACTATAGAAGATGCACATTTCTATAGCTATTGTCTAGCTAAACTAATTTCACAAATAAAAATGTATATATTTGAGCTAATGACAGAAATTTACCTTTTCAATGAAATTGTATGACCTGGATGGCTCTTAATCAATGGAGAAGATGAAATTAAATGGAAATATGTGAGAAAATAAGTGGATAAAGGGGAAGATAAACTGTCAAAAAGAGGACAAATCAAAGGCTCAACATACCCCCATGCCAAAGGTGTTGCATGTCCTCGTGCATTTTAGAGTGACAAAATTTCAAAAGTTTCAGTGATGTCTTTCAGAGGAATGCCTCTGTGGATTCAGTCAAAACATCAAGATTAGTGTGCCTTTACTTGCTTTTAACATGTTCTATCCACCTTTCCTTTCTCATCAACAGTTTATTTTGTATCCCTTTGATCTTCTATTTGAGCATCTTGTTGTTATCCTTAAGCTTTTGATTTTTGCTATACCATTAACACATTCTAATAAGCATAGTTTAATTATTATCTTTGACCAATTGATTTTCACCCTTGATATGATTATTTAGAATCTCCAGTTCAAGTATTTATTGCTTTAATGTTTTAATGTCTTATTCTTCCTTTGGAGAAGGAACAATTTTCTCTAAACTAGGTTGATTAAAGACTAGACTATTAGTATTCAAAATACCATGATGGACTTCTGGCTCAAAAGGTGAATTTACCTTTTACTTTTGTGCTTCTTCCTCCAATGTTTCAAAATAGTCATAAGCTTGTTTTTGAACAAAGTCCACATCTAGAGTCTTTATTGAAAATTCGGGTGCCTTGTCGTTAATATATATATAGTCTCTAGTGGATTATTGATGACTTGTTTGGTCATTCTCGTTGTCATTCTTCTACTCTTCCGCTCTAATTGTACAATTTACACTATCTTTTTCCTTTTTGTACATTTTTGTCCCTGATATTTTTCTATGCCTTCCCTTGGTTGTTCTGCTTGTTTTGTTTCTTTTTTGGGTTTCTTTAGTTCATCCTTTTATTGACGATGTTGGAAATCCATAAACCAAGGTGTCCTCCCTGATACGAAGTCCTAATTAGACCTCCCACTATTTGGAGTAAGAGCTCCAACTAGAAATATGATCAGTTTCCATTATCCTTAGGGATTTTCCTTGACTACCATTATTAACATAATGGGTTATAAAAACATTATTTGAAACAAGAAAGTAAGTTGACACTGCAAGGCATGCAATTGCAATGTATGCAAGGTACTTTTAGGGCAAGGAGAAAGAGAGTGAGCCTCTAGAAGAAAAGTAATAGTACCATCCTAAAAGAGACACACAAGAGCATAAGAAGATCACAAGTTAGCCTACAAAGTAGTTCACAAGCCAAATACAACACACCTTCAACAAGATAAGTACCAAAGCCACCGAAATAGTTCAATTTCCTTAGTACATGTGAACAAAACATATACCACAAACATATAAAGAGTAGTCTTACTATATTTACGATATGTGCATGAAAATGTGTTGGATCATCGAGCTTCATATATTAAGTGGAATTTCCAAGCTATACAAGTACAATTTGATGTACAATGCTACCACACTAACCCCAATAGTGGAACATTAAGTCACCACTTGCTTCTCCAAAGAAAGATCTACTCTCCTATGTCAATGCTAGAGAATCCAAGGTGAAAGTTCAAGTCCCAAAAGTCCTTTTGCTTGACTTATGAGGGTGTATTTATAACAAATGAGGTGACTCTTCACCTCCCATGTGACTCTTAACCTCCCTTGTGACTCTTGAGCTTCTATAATGACATTTTGAATTCTTACATGACCTTTGAGCTTCTATATGACTTTCAAACTCAATAGTGACTCTTCACATTCCATGTGGGACTCTTGGTCCTCAACATATTTTACATTTTCTCATTTTGGAGAATTACATAACTACATTCCACAATTGATGTGGCAAGATACTATGACACATGTGACTCTTGAGATGACTCTTGACAATGATGACATGGAACTTCATGATGATGTGGCAATACCAAGCTACTCTTTTTGTTGATTTCTTTTCATATCCATGATGGATCTTGGATGTGCTTTATATTCATCCTCCAAGGGGCTGATTGATATGGAGTCTTCATGCGATCGTGATCTTTGATCTTCTGTCAGATGCCAGTGTCCCTTCTCCTTCCTATTTAAATATCAACTTGTCTGTGCAACTGTGTAGGTTTGTTCTAGGATGGTATCCTTCTTCATCTCCTTTATCATCATCATATCATAACAAGATACCTGCAACTGAAATCCACTCATGAAAAGATGACATTATTTCGAAAACTCCTATTCTAACATGCTTCATAAAAGTATCTGATTGAACTAGAACTGGGTGTTGGAATGAGAGACTGGCTCGGGGATTGCATAGTTGTGTAGCTCAAGAGGTTAGGAGCAAGGACTTATGCTTGAGACTCCTTAGTGCAGGTCAAGAAGGCCAGGGCAGGGCTACTTTGTAGTTAAGGGTTTCAAGGAGGCAAGCTTGAGGCTTGAAGTTTCCCACTATGTAGTTCTGAAGAGTTAGAGACATAGGGCTTGTGCAGTTTTGTAGTTCAAGGAGTCAATATGGAAGCTTGAGGCTTGAGATTACACTTTGTGCAGAAGAGGACTGGTTAGAGGCTAAGCTGCACAGTTCTAGAGCTCAAGGGGCCAAGTTTGAGCACTAAGACTACATAGTCCGTAGTTCTGGAAGGAAGGAACTACATATTTTGCATTTCCAAGAGGCAAGCGCTGAGCTTGAGGGCTGAGACTAGGCAATGAATGGTTCATGAGGGCTAAGTGAAGGACTACTGCTCAGGCGAGAATTTTTCAAAATTTTGCTAAGTGCGGAATCAATGAGCTCAAAGTGAACAAGGACAAGAATTGAACATGATCACACACTCAGAACAATCAATGAATCAGAATCGATCTCTCAGAAAACATCAACGACATAATCCCCTCAATGTGATGATAATATGAAAACTTCCTCTAAGTGTGACACTTAAGATACACTTTGCGATGACAATGACGACACTTTTGTGATAGTGCATAAAACTTTTGGAATGAGTGTAACACACATATATATGATAAACAAGACTCATTGGCACCAAATTTATCCCTTGAAATGAACCATAATTGAGCTAATGTGATATGCAATACTTCCAATGCCAAAAGACGACATTTGCAACGATAGGAGAAAAGTGCAAACGATACTTGCAAAATGTGAATGACATTGAAAGTGCATGTGCTAGAACAAAGATAACATGGAAATGACACTTATTAAAGTGAAGGAAAGCATACAAGATAGTCATAAACATGAAAGCGATATTTGTGAAAGCGAAGGTGTGAAAAAACAACAGTTGGAAAAACTCACCGAAATAGAAGTCTAATTGCAACCAAAAGTGGGAGACTGTCAATTGAAAGTGCACATTGGATGTCATCATGGGTTGAACATTGCACAAACATTGTCTTGATGGACTAGGCTATGCTTGTTCAAGCTTGCATAAAATAATGTGCTCTTGAACTTGTTACAGATTAATCATTTGCATTGAAGTGACTTCAACACTCAGAAACTGAGAAGAATACTTTACCATAACATTCATTAATCATGGAGTGAATATATTATTAGATCCTCAGTAGGATCCAAAATTCACGTGTAGGAAAAAAATTGTATTTGATTTTTTTGCTTCCTCTTTGGTTTACCCTTTGAACATTTTGTGTGCATCATCAACTCGCTAAGTGGAATTTTATCCTTTGTATCCTTTGTATTTTGGACCTCTATTTTTTTCCTTGTTGTTGTCCAAATTCTCATTTTCTTTGGATTTATGTTTAACATGAGAGTTTGTAGAAACCCTCCTATGACTCCTCTTAATTTTCTTGATCTCATCTTCCTCTGCACATTCCACAAAATGATTCCTTACAAAGAAATCCTGCCAATTGTCACCAATAATCTTCAATTGTGCTTATACAATAATTTTTACCAAACCATGATGATATAAGGCCCGACCTATGTTTCTAGAGTCTCTCTAGATGTTGAATGCCATCTTCCTCAGATTCCACATAAGATAGTAGGGAAAATTGAGTTATTTTCCTCTAATAAAAACCTAGCATGATAGAAGATTAGGGTTCCATACCTCCCTTCACAGGTGAGGAATTTTTGTAACATGAACAACAAATTTTGCCAATTGGATTTTAGTGAAAAGACAAGAATACCCTTCTTGAATGCTGGGATGTCCACACCTGGATTATGGAGAAAGGACTTCCCTTGTTCGTATTTTAACCTCTAATTCTTGAACCAAATTTCACTTCTCCTTGGAAGTTCTTTTCCCTCAGAGATGAAGGACTCAGTGAATTTCAACTTAATGTCCCAAATTTCTGCTTCTACTCCATCAAAGGCCCAGAAAAATGCTCCCGTTACCTCAATTTCATGTCCACTAAACTTTTTAAATAATTTGAGTCATCCCACCTTTTGCAATTGTTCTCAGACTTAAGAGTAAGAAATCAGGAAATTCGCTCCCACAGGCTCATGACGAATAATAAACCATATCGCTTTGAACATGTCTCACCTCCAAATTATCCCTTTTGATGGTGTATCAATGAAACAATGAGTGGTGAAATGGATGAAATTTCACAGTGGTGAGGTTTAGATGATATGAATGGCTTAAGGTGGAAGTATTAGAGTAGTATTCCCATTTTTAACTCATAATTAGCCATGATTTGTTTGGATCTAATCCATTAATATCATCATGGATATTGGGATTTGAGTTGTTTGTATGCAATAAGGATATTTGTAATATGATGGAATGAAATAATAGGGACTATCAAATGATAGGGAGTGGGTTATGATTAAGGTCTTCAATGAAATAAATGTGAACCATTAATTTGAAATTCAATCTAAATGTTATAATAAATCCATCAACTCAAAAACCTACAATTTTTACTTTATTGAAACTGACTAACTACCCACATAGTTACCTTTTTGTTGCTATCTCACTTTTAAGCCTTGGTTTTTCTTGCTTGCAGGTCCAAGGTGTATCTTAGAAGAATTAGCTATGGAATGTTGAACCAACTACAAAATGTTGATAGTTTTGAAATTTTATCTTCAATCCTTTACATGATGGGTTTTGCTTAAGACTTGATTATGCTAGATGCTAATAATCACTAATGATGCTAATGTATGCTAATGAATTCTCTTTAAAAGAGAAACAAATTCTTCAAAGCAATTATTTTGAATTTGAAAATTTGTTTTGCAAAGAAGAAAGGGAAGAGAAAAATGGGAAAAAGGAAAGGAAAGGAGAAAATCTAAGTTGTAAATATTTTCTGCATAAGAATGCCAACAATGTTGGTTTTCATAACTATGCTTTTTTTTATTTTTTTTTCTTTTCTTTATTTATTTGTTTGTTTAATTTTCTTTTTTCTTTCTTAATTTTGGAGAAAAAGAAATAAAATTTCTTTTGGTAATAAAGGAGAAGGATCTCATTTTCCTACCAATTTAGATCAAAATTTTCTTGCATATTTTGAATGAACTATTCTCTTTTCAAAGACGTATGATATAATTTTAATCTATGCCCATTGACAAGGAAAGTGATCCCTTCTTCATCAATAGTCTTAATTATAACTGCTCCATTGTCAGAAATAGTTTCTATCTCATAGGGACCAAGCCAATGCGTTTGAAATTTCCCTTGAAAATATTTAAACTTGGAATCAAAGAGAAAGGCTCAATCACTTGGCTAAAATTACTTGACTTTGTTGAATTTATCGTGTCACTTTGTTTGTTGTTGTTGGATTATGGTTATTTTTTTGTAGGGCATCTTGTGGGATCTCATTGTTAGGTCCCTATAATAATATTATAGCCCCCATATTGTTATTGTTGTGCTCCATGTAGCCCCCATATTTTTATTATTATGCTCCATAGAAGCCCACTATTGTTATTGTTGAGCCTTTACATTATCATTGTTATGTAGGACTTGATTATATTGTGACCCTTTAGACTCCTATATACACCAAGAAGGTATTTTCATTTATATCATCCAAGAATTGTTCATTTATGTGATGTAAAAGGAGGTTTCCCCCTTGAAGAGGCTTATTTTCAAGTCATTGATTTATCTTTTCCTCTCTTTTGGTGATCTGGTTGCATAGCATTTGGTATCAAAGCTTTGGATTCTAGGGTTTTGCTGCTTCAAATAGTTCATCCTGGAATTTTGCTATAAATTTTTTATGAAGCTTCAGAAGCTAAAATTTTGACCACATGGATCTGAAATTTTGGTGAATTTTGTGTAAAAACTTCAGATCTTGGTTCACTATATTTTCTGAGATATGATCCGAAGAAGTTAGGGTTTTTGAATGTTCTAGAATTTAGTCTCAAACATGTGACCTAGGAAAAATTGTCATAACTTTCTATTCAAGCATCAAATTTGAATTTCATAATAAATTCCTGAAATTGCCCGGACTGTAGTTTCTTGAGGATGAATTCCAGTGCCGAAGGTTGAAATAGAGACACTTGTGCGTTTGTACAAGTTCACTATATTGAACCAGTCCATAATCAGCATATCCTGGGAGAATTGGTATAACTTGACCTTGAAGAATCCAATTTTGGTCTAACTTGTGGAGTTGGAAATAGGACATAGAAAAATACATTACTACAAATTTTCAGATCTTGGAAGGCTGAAATTACATAGATACAGTAGTCTTAACATCAATCTCCTAAAAACAATACAAATGTGTGTATTTTTTTTTAAATTGCATAAGTTTTGTTTGAAAATTCAGTTTGAATTGATTTAAAGGGCATATTAAAGCATAGAAATCAATATTTGGTTCTAAAATGTCTTCTAAACAAAAATATCCACACCCATTAAGCCCTCACAAATCTCTATTATGACGCATGAAAAGGAAGAATTGAGACATGATATATCAAAATTACGAGACCAAGTGCAACATATTTCACTCTCACAAAGAGCAACCAAAGATGAACTAAAAGGGAAAATGTATTGTTTAAAAGAAGAAATAAAAGGTGACATGGATGGTTTAAAAGTGGAAATAAAAGATGACATGAATGGTTTAAAAGTAGACATGGAAGGTTTGAAAAAGTTGCTAAAAGAAAGGTTTCCTAGTGGCGATAAGATATTTCATGAAACTCATGAAGAGAACAAACATAATGTGAATCATGATTGTAGAGACTCCAACTTTGGGATGAAGACCAACCATATTCCAAAGATCGATATGTATAAGTTTGATGGTAAGGACCCAGTAACATGGATAATGCATATGGAGCAGTTCTTTGATCTACATTATTTGCAACACACACAAAAGGTACGCATTGCATCTTTATATTTAGGACTGAATCAATTATATGGTATCAATGGCTTTGTTCTCGTAGAGCACTAGTCACTTGAAAAATTTTTACAGAGGAATTGATAACATGTTATGAGGATACAAAGAGTAATACCTTCTTTAGCCAAATGATAAATCTCAAACAAAACGGCTCAATTTGTGTGGACATTGGGCACTTCCAAATATTGAATATAAAGGTAACTAATGTTCGAGAGGAGTATCCGATTAATGTCTTCTTAGGGACTTTAAAGGATAACATCCAACATGAGGTTCATCTTTAGGAACCTAAGTCATTAGAGAATGCATTCAGGGTGGAAAGAAAAGTTGAAAGAAAAATTATGGAAACAAGGAATTCTACCACTCACAACTATAAAGATGGAAGTATTGTTGCTCCTAGCTTCCCAAAACCTACAAGGTTGACTCCAAAACAACTGGAAGAAAAAAGAGCAAAAGTGTTGTGTTACAATCGTGATAACAAATACACCAAGGGTCATAAGTGTGTTGAGAATAAATTGTTTTACATAGATTGTGAAGAGGAGGACGATATATGCCAGGATCCAACTACAGGGGTTAAAAAAATATGAATCCAACCATATATTGTAATGCATTGGCGGGAATTACCACTCCTCAAACTCTCAAGATAGAAGGATATATAAAAAATGAAAGGTAACAATGTTAATTGATTCATCCAGTACTCATAATTTTATTCATTGTAAGATGGTCAAGTATTTGAATTGATTTCTATATGCAACACTAGTGTGCAAGTAATGGTTGCATATGGAGGAACTATAAATTTCTTAAGGAAGTTGTTATGAAACTAGCTCACAAAAGGATAGAAAAAAATATCAATGCCTTAGAAATAGGCCTCTTCGATGGGGCAACCTCCTTTACATTACACAAACTAAAAATTCTTGGATGATACAAATGACGAGACCTCCTTTCTATATATAGGAGTCTAAGGGGTCATAATACAATCAGAGCCGACATAACAATAATAATATAAGGGCACAATAATAACAATAATGGGCTTCTATGGGGCACAATAATAACAATATGGGGACTAAATGGGAACAACAATATAATAAGGGGGTTGCACTAATAACAATAAGCAGTTACACAAGTAGTATAGGGACCTAAAATGCCCCTCTCCTTCAAAAAGTGTTGTCCTCAACGCTTGAGTAGTTCTAGATGCTTCTGCATAAAATTATTGTCCTCCCATGTGGAATTTTCAGTGGGTAAGTTCTTCCACTTGATGAGATACTCTAAAGTTGATCGATTTCGTAGTTGTTGGGTTCTTGTTTTTGTGATTGCTCCAGGTTCCAATATGATTTTTCCTTCCTTGTCAAGTTTTGGAAATATTGTTTGAACTGGGACCTTCTGCAACTTTTGAATGAGTGGCCACACTTCTTCGTCATTCTTCCATTCATCCCTTGCTTCATTTATCCAATCTTGTTGGATAATAGAAATAGCTCAAATCAATTATTCCACATCCTCATCCTTTCTTGAGAGTGCATTTGCAACAACATTTTGCTTCCCTTTTCTGTAGATGATTTCAAAGTCATGACCCAACATATTTGTGACCCATTTTTTTTTGTTCTTTTGAAGATAATCTTTATTCTAAAAAGTATTTAAGTCTATCATGATCTGTTTTTATCTTGAAGTGTCTTCCCATTAAGTAAGGCCACCATTTCTTAAGTGCATGTAGTATTGCCAACATTTCCTTCTCATAAATATATTGCTTGAGGGACATTTGTTTGTATGGATTTAGCCATAAAAATACCCAATCGCCTACATCAAAACGTCTTCCACTCTAATGTTGATCTACCTATTGTTTCATTTGATTATGCACCAAAGTAGCGTTATCCTTTACAAGTTGGAGAAGTTGTTGACACTCGATGTGATATTTCACTGCTTGAACCTTTTTCTTCTTGATATGTCCTTCTATTTTGAGAGTCTGAGGAATGGTAATTTCTGCCAATGCATTACAAGATGTGGTCAGATTCATTTCTTGATTCTCGATGTGATCTTTCACTTCTTGAACATTTTTCTTCTTGATATGTCCTTCTATCTTGAGAGTTTAAGGAGTGGTAATTCTTGTCAATGCTTTACAAGCTATGGTCGGATTCATTTCTTCTTTCTCTGTGGTTGGTTCCTGGTGTATATCTTCTTCTTTTGACGTTTCTTGATCCTTTTCTTCCTCCTCTTCAAAGTCAATGTAAAATAATTTCTTCTCAGCACACTTATGACCTTTAATTTATTTGTTATCACAATTGTAACAAAACCCTTTTGCTCTTTTTTCTTCCAATTTTTGTGGTGTAAACCATGTACGTTGTGGAACGCTAGGAGAAACCACACTTCCATATTTATAGTTGTGAGGGGTAGACTTCCTTTTTGCCATAATTTTTCTTTCCACTTTTCTTGCCAACTTGAATGCCTTCTCCAATGAATCAGGCTCCCAAAGATGAACCTCATGTTGAAAGTTATCCTTTAAAAACTTATGGAGACATTAATCCTCTGCTTCTCTGGAATATCATTTTACCTTATATTCAATTTTTGAAAGTCGTCAATGTGCTCTGGAATTGAACACTTTTGTTTGAGATTTATCAATTGGCTAAAGAAGGTGTTTCTCTTTGTATCCTCATAATGTGTTATCATTTCCTCCATGAAAATTGACGACGTAACAAGTGGTTTACGAGAACAAATCCCTTTATACTATAAAAATTGATCTGGTTCTAAATATGAAGATGCAATACAGACCTTTTGTATCAGTTTCACCTCATGTAGATCAAAATATTCCTCCATCTGTAGTATCCAATTTACCGGATCCTTGCCATCAAACTTCCTCATATCACGTTTTCTTGATTTTACGAGCTCCATCTTGAAACGGCTGTAACTCTGTAATTTCAGATCTCCCATTTATGAAATTGTGGCCTGTGGTAGCTCTTGAGTCCTCTTTCCAATTCCACTAGTTTGATCGAAATTGGATTCACCAAGAAAGAGTTGTGCCCAATCTCCCAAGCTGACCTGAGTATATACTTTTCAGTAGAGCGAACTTGTACGAAGTTCCATGTGTCATTGTTTAGACTTTCGGACCTGAAACTAATATACAGAAAACTATAGACTATCCTCTTTCTGTAACTTCTTACAAAAGTTCAATATGATACTCATAGAGAAAGATATGATTATTTTCCCAAGGTCACCTGTTTGGGATGTAATTCGGGAGCTTGCAAACACCCTAAATTCCTTGTACCATATCTACAAAAATATAGCGATACAAGATCTAACATTCGGACCCAAGCTTCAGCGAGATTTCATCTCAAATTGGTTTTAACTTTAGAGTTGGAACCTTCACAAAAAGCAAGTTATAGCGAACATTCCACGATGACCTGTTTGAGATGGAATTATGGAGCTTGCAAAAACCCTAACTTCCTCAAATCATATCTCCAAAAATATAGTGAGACAAGCTCTAAAATTCAGACTCGAGGTTCAGACCAATTTTGGCTCAAATGGGTTTTCTTTGAACTTTTGAAACTACGTAGAGAAAATGTTATAACGAAAGTTCCACGATGACCTGTTTGGAGCAATGAAACCTTAGAATCCAAAGCTTTGATACCAAATGTTATGAAACTAGATCACAAAAGGATAGAAAAGAAATATCAAGGCCTTAGAAATAAGCCTCTTCGAGGGGGCAACCTCCTTTACATTACACAAATTAACAATTCTTGGATGATACAAATGACAAGACCTCCTTTCTATATATAGGAGTCTAAGCGGTCATAATACAATCAGAGCAGACATAACAATAATAATGTAAGGGCACAATAATAACAATATTGGTCTTCTATGGGGCACAATAATAACAATATGGAGACTAAATGGGCACAACAATATAATAAGGGGGTTGCATTAACAACAATAAGGGGTTACACTAGTAGTATAGGGACCTAACAGAAGTTCCATAATATCAATCTAACCATTGGGGAATATGTATTGAATAGTCCAATGCTATTCATTCCAATGGGTGGTATAGATGTTGTATTAGGAGTCCAATGGCTACAATCATTAGGGATGATAAATTTTAATTTTCAAGAACTTTTCTTGGAATTTTTATTGGAAATAAAGGAAATTGAATTAAGGGGTATCATAGGGAAACTTGGAAAGATAATAAGTTCTATTTGCATGACAAAACTTTTTAAGAAGGAATAATTATGTTTTCTAGATGTTCAAACATCTATGTCGTCAATTTCTCCAGATATCCAAAGACTCCCTAAAAATCATTCTAAGGTATTTGATACCCCCAACAAATCTCCCACCTATTCGTGATCATGATCATGCTATTCACTTGATTCCATGAAGAGTTCCTCCAAACATTATAACTTATAGATATCCCTATGCCCAAAAGAGTGAAATTGAACGTATGGTTGCAAAAATGCTAGAGACATGTATAGTTCAACCTAGACAAAGTTCTTTTTCTTCTCCATTAGTATTGGTGCACATGAAGGATGGGTCATGGCGTATGTGTCTAGATTATAGAGAGCTCAACAAGCTCACTATTCAAGATAAGTTTCCCATTCCTGTCATTGATGAATTGTTGAATAAACTACATGGAAAAATTTACTACACCATGTTGGATCTTCGTTTAAGATATCATGAAAGTAGAATGAAGACAAAAGACATAAACAACATTTAGAACTCATGAAGGTCATTATGAATTTTTGGTCATGCCTTTTGGCCATACTAATGCACCTTCCACATTTCATGCTTTGATGAATTCCACTTTAAAACCCTTAAAAAAATTATGTTAGTATTTTTTATACTAATTTATAACAAGTCTTGGAAAGACTATGTTCAACAGGTTGACAGGATGCTCAAACTAGTGGAGGAGAAGCAATTCAATGAAAAACTCTCCAAATGTTTCTCTAGGGTACAAGAAGTGGAACATTTTGGTCATATTGTATCCCATGATGGTGTTAAGGTAGACCCTAAAAACTTTAGAGCCATCAAAGAATGGAAATTCCCCACAAATAGGCATCTTCAAGGATTTCTCGAGTTGACAAGGTCTTATCACAAGTTTGTTAAGAATTATGGGAAGATAGCAACAGCTCTAACAAAATTACTGAAGAAATATGCATTTTCCTGGACTCCATAAGCAACTAAGGCCTTTGAACATATTAAAGAGGCAATGTGTCAAGCTTCAGTATTAGCTACATCAGACTTCACAAAATCCTTTATTGTGGAATGTAATGCCTTAGGAAACAATATTATTGTTGTTTTAATGCAAGAAGGAAAACCCATTGCTTTTGAAAGTCATCCAATCAAGGGAAAGTATTTACATAAAGCTATTTATGAGAAGGAAATGTTGGAAATCCTACATGCACTGAAGAAATGGTTCCCTTACCTAATGGGAAGGCTCTTCAAGGTAAAAAAATATCACTATAGTCTTAAATACTTCTCGAAACAAAGATTATCTTCAGAAGTGAAGCGAAAATGGGTCACAAAGATGTTGGATTATGACTTTGAAATTATCTGCAAAAAAGGGAAGCAAAATGTTTTTGCAGATGTACTCTCAAGAAGGGATGAGGACATGGAAGCATTGCTCTCTGTTATTTATATTATCCAATCTAATTGGATAACTGAAGTAAGGGATGAATGGAAGAATGATGAAGATGTGTTGGCACTCATTCAAAAGTTGAAATAGGATTCCAATAAATCTAATAAATTTATATAGAAAAATGATTCATTATGGTACAACGATCACTTATATATATGTAATAATTCCCAACTCAAACAAATTATTCTTATGTGAGCCCTTTCTATCGAGAATTGTGAACTATTGGGATCCAGACCGAGAGGTGTTTGTCGTGCAGGGGCACAAGATCGATCTCACATTATAGGATATTTACTTCTTGATCAGACTTCCTCCCCTTGGAGTGGTGGGGGATATTCATTCGATGTTACCTCATGGGAGGAACATTACTAAGTTCATGGAGCACCATTGTCAATGGGGTGTTCGTGTCAAGGGAACGACTATCCCACTTGTGGATCTAGAGTGGCTAGAGATGCAGGCTATTGCCACAATTGTGTTATGGGTCTTGGGCAGCTAGGTGTTCCACCATATCACTGGAGGGAAAATGATGGATGAGATGATGCAATCTACCTAACTATATGGCAGAAATAAAGACATGAAAATCAAAGGGATGTGTTGTGAGCTACATTTCTGGAGATAGAGCACATTGGGAGAACTAGGAAGGAGATGACCTTCAAAATCCTCGTGAAGGAATGACCCCTTACTCAAGTGTAGGGGTAATCAGGCATAGACATAGCTTCCATGGTTTCCTCATTAGGCTAGGAGATGGGAAAATGGGAGGAAATCTGACTACACGATGCAGTGGCATTACCTGGTGCATCAATGTGAGAAAGAAGGTTCACATATGTATCATCTTGAATGGTAGACGACGGTCTGGTAGATGAATGATCCACTAATGTTGAGACCTGGGATTTTGTCGAAACAGGTTCGATAGAAATGAGCGCAACAACCTCAGGAAGGTTTGCTGGCGAGGAACTAAAGGATGGTGACAAGTAAAGAATGGGGCCTGTGTTGTCCATCATCTCAACATCAGGGGAGGGGATCACAATAGAGGGGTTAGAGTTTCCCTATTCTAGTTGACTGGTGGTATTAGAATCCATAGTGTTGGGTCGTTAATATGCCATTATTATTATCAATTTTGAACACTTATCCCGCCCATTTCCACTATTCTTCATCATATCATTTGTTATAATTTATCATTTAAATCCATTTTATAAATGATTTATGATTTTATGGATGAATATTATTTATTCTCCTTTATTTCTAATAAATTGATGATTATGAATGATTTTATAAATGATAGTTTCAATAAATTAGTTGTAACATTATTTACCATTTTTAACCTCCAAGATAATTTCTAGATTGAAGATTTGACCATTAAATGTGCCAACTCAGAAATTCGCTAGAATAAGAAGTGACAGCTTTGCGGTTGCAATGCTGAGCAATGAAGAAGAATATGGAAAATCTGGAACATGGGTTTTGTCCAGAACGGACCCAATTAACTTTATGAAAGAACGTTTTACCCAAATTCGACTTGTACTGAAAGAAACGCAGGGTTCTTTAAGCATGATTTTCTCAGATTTGTTGTTGTGGCCGTCCTCCAAATCTCAACTACAAAGCCAAATTCGTCTTGCTCTTGTTGAAAGCTGGATGGAAATATATCTTCTTGTTTATCAATTGGTTGGAAACAATCCAATTTTGTAATAAAATCATGTTGTAATTATCTCTATTGTAGCTGCTCTCTGCTCTCTCTCTATTTAAATAAAAACAGAGATCGGAGAGGAGAAGGGAGAATTGATGGCTAAGAGAATGGAGAATTGAGGATTTAGAATTAGAGATTTAGAGTTAAGAATTCATGATAAGATAGGAGGAATAGAGGATTGTTTCATGTTGTAAGTCTCAAAGTTTCAGCTGTTGTAATGATTTCACCATTTAATGATTAATACCTGATTTGGGAGTTGTTGTTCATTCTTTTCATCTAAAGTAACCCAGCAACATCCGTTGGCGGCCAAGGGCCCAGCCTCTGGTGGAGTACACTGCTACTGCTGCTGTATATTATATTTGTAGTTTATGCGTGATTTTTCTTATCAGCTTGAATTGGTAATCTGGTGTGTTTTGTTATCTTATATTGCAGCTCTGTTATATTTCATATATCGTTCTCTGTAACAAGAAAATCGTAATGTGCATTCTGATATTATAACATATTGCTATTCCTCTAAATTCGTTAATGTAGCATTGTTGTTCTCTACAGAATGCTATTGTTGTTTAATTGCAGAGTAATCAAGCTGTAACCTTCTTAAGCTGGTATTACTGTATTTGTCTATGGTTTATACTTCATACGATTGCTGTTCAATTGGTTCCATGATGAATTGTAATCGTTACCCTTTCTAACCAGGATTAATACTTGCGGTATCACACTCAGATTACTATTAATGTGTGCCTGTGTTAAGTTATTATGCATTTGTATTTGGCTTTCAAGCGTTGTTCCATACTCTATCATTAATTAGTGCTGTTCTATTTACCGTGTGTTGTTTGATTCATTCTTAAAGATAGAGGATTGCCATTTGATTTCCGTAGGATATGATTGACTGCATTTGATTTTGTAGACTAAGGCGTTGATGTTTCTTAAACTTAATTGCCATTACAATTCCCGATTTGCTGTTCCATTTCTTAGTTGTTGTTCCATTTCATATTTGTTGTTTCATTTCTTGTTATTTGCGTTATTGATTGTTTTGGAGTGAAGAACGGTCTGAGACTGTAGTGGGAATTGACATTTGCTGTTTGGTCCCCAAATCGATGATATGTTCCTTGATTACTTTTGGTTACATCAGTTTCCAAAGGGATGAGTTATTGTTACTCGACCCTTGACTGATACATTTCTTATTTTTCCGAATGAATGATTTAGGCTTCAAGGTATTTTGCTGTAAGTAGATTTTCTTTCAAGCATTCATTTACTTTTGGGTTTTAAGAACTATACTGCAAAGCATTACTCTTGAGTAAATAGCCGCATCAGACTAAGTACACTCTTGGAATAAAAAGTCGTCCCTGGGTTGACAATTAATGTGAGGTAATTAGGAGTTAAAAAGACACATTTTTATCGCTCCACATTTTGGTGCCGTTGCCGGGGAGAGTGTAGCCATTTTTAAAAGAGTATTGTGCATCTGATGAGTGTCTGTTAGGAAAGAATTGGGTATTAAAAATGGAAGGTAAGAACCTACGTATGGAGCATGTAAAAGCCCTGCTCCCCCGCCCACTTTTCAACAGAACTGTTAAAGAACCTAGGGTAGAAATAGATTTTTGAATTTTTGTGTGAATGACTAGAAAAAATAGAAATTTTCAAAAACAAATCTCATGATTTCCCTCAAGTGGTGATGTAAGCACCACCCATTTCACTAACCGATTGATAGGAACATTTGAAGAAGGAGCCTCAAAGAAACACATGAAGAACATCTTCTATTATGGTAATAAATGGCTCACGTTTCTACTTTTGAATTTCCTATCAAAGATCTAGGAGGAGTGACACAAATGCACATAATTCCCCCATCTTTACCAAATTTTCATGGTTTAGCAAATGAAGATCCAGATACATTCTTATTTGAGTTCGAAATACATTGTAGAGGATATGATTATTGTACTAATGATCAAAGGTTGAAAGTGTTTCCTCTTACTCTAAAAGGAGCAGCTCTCCGATGGTTCATGAGCCTAAGTGGGAACTGCATCCAAACATGGGAGGACATGAAGAACATATTCTTGAAGAAGTACCAAGACTATTGCAAGGCCGATGAAGATATTTTCAATATGATACAAGGGGAATATGAAAGCTTGGAGGACTATGTGGAGCGATTTCATTACAACCTTCAAAAATCAAAGCATAAGTATTTGGAAAAAGAGATCTTAAAAACACTCCTACTCAAAGGAATCAAAGATGAATTTTTAGTACTCTTAAATCTAATAGGAAAAGGTGATGTTTTTCAATTATTATATGATGATGTTTGTGAATTGTGCATAAGGTATTCAAGAGGAATCTCCAAGGCTAGTAAGAATTCTAGAGACGTTTGTTCTTTCTTTTCCAAACCTGCTACAAGAACAAGAGACATAAGAGATGAAATCAATATTTTATTTGAAAATTTTAAAGTTGATTTTATTAGCTCTTTAAATTCAAAATTGAATGTTTTGTAGGTTCAGAAAAATCAAGAAATTGAAGAAGTGTTTTTCCCTCATTGCCAAAAGGAGAATCTCATAGATACTCACTCTTCCTTATCTAGGATGGAAGTAGCATATCAAAGAGATGAGGAAGTTGAAACAAGGTCAAAACCATGGAAATCATGGCCTACAGGTATGGTTCAAAACACTTATTCTCCATTCTCTTACTTGCATAATCCATTATGGAATACTAATGTGTTAGGGCAGCCATGTCAATCTCAAGATAACCACCACCAATCTTGTCTACAAATTTGGCATGGTTCATCTTATGATTGCATGACTACTCTCCCTCATCTTGTAGCACAAACACATCCCCCATATTCTCCACCAGCTCTTCCACAACATCTTGCTTTCCTATCAAAACCATCCACTCAACCCAATCAACTACATTATCAAAATGCTCCATTCCGTACACAATTCCCTGCTTAATTCATTCCACACCCTCACCATAATAAGCCAGTACAACATGATTACAATGTTGAACTACAAAATTTATCCACCCTTCCCACCCATTCTATCTCACATGCGCCATTAGAGAAAACTTACAATGAGATTGAGAATGTTTCAAATTAAAAAATTGTAGAAGTTATGGAAGAAAATGGGGTTTCTTCTAGTCTGCATCAACAAGTTGTTTTAAAAGCTCAAGAACTTCATGATATGATGGCTATGGCAAATCAAGAAAGTAAAGGATATATTGAAGATTGGTTTCTCTCCATCATTCGTTTGCAGCATCACTCCATACTTCAACAATTTTTGACACCATCTTTTCAAGGGAAGTTGGCTTCTCATACCCTAATATTTATTAGCATGCATTTTTCACGTTTGGGTATGTGCATACTTGAAGCCTTATTTCGAAAATGGTTCCAATGGAAGTAATCTTATACATATTCATATTCATTTTTTAATAAAAAAACGTAAGTGTAAAAAAAAAATAAAAAAAAATAAATAAATAAGGACATAAATAAATGCATTTTGTTTTTAAGGTAAGAATAGTGTTTTTGCTGCAACACGCTGTGAAAATCAACATTGGTGATAAATGTTTTAATTAATTTGTGTATGTAGATAAATTATAATGGAAATAATAGTTCTACAAACACTCATATTCATTTTTTATCACCAACTTGGAAAAAATGCTTGAATATCATATTTTTTGGCTTGTGGGCTTGATGCAATTTCTAAAAACACAATCGGGACAGTCATGTTTTGAGGGACCAAAAGGGAATATTTTTAAAATATTTTTCTATCCTAAGTATCCCTTGATGTCTACTTTCCAACCAAATTTGAATCACTCAATTTGGATTTGGAACGAAAAAGTTATAACCAAAACATTGACAGGGTGTCTAACGGGTAGCACAGGGACAGAGTTGGGACAATCCGTTTTTGGAGGCCTAAATGACTATATTTTTAAAAAAAAATTCTATCCTAAGTAGCCCTTGACATCCAATTTTTAGCCCAATTTTAATCACTAAATTTGGATTTGAAACGAAAACCTTAGAACCAAAACATTGACAAGGTGTCTAGCAGGTAGCTGAAGAACAAAGTTAGGATAATCCGTTTTTGAAGGCATAAATGACTAAATTTTTAAGACATATTTCTATGGTATATTATTCTATGAATCTAGTTTAAAAATCAATTTCAATCACTCATTTTCGATGTCGTATGAAGAAAGTATGATCAGCATACTGACTATCTATCGTAAATCAGCACTCTTAAAACTCTATCTTTCCAGCTGTTCCTTAGAGTATTTGACCTATCAATTCTTCTTGTCATCAAAACCTGTTTCTACTAGAGATAAATAAATGAATCTAATTTCATTTCCAATTTGAATCCTTCGAATCCATTATCAAATGAAAAATCTATGCTTGAAATATCCACTGTTGTCTTGAGTGGGGTAATAAAAAATGGCTCTGTTATGCAGGTTGTTCTAACTAAAATTGACATATCATGTCATTGAATTTTTAAAACCTGTATCTATTGGAGATATACCTTTGAATTATCACTCATCTAGCTTTGAAATCACTCAATTTGGATGAAAAACAAAAAATTTGTGATTAAAACTCTGCTGGTTAGTAGTGTCGACCACTGCTCTCCCGCAGGTGACAAATAAATTTTACTTTGTTATTTTCTCAGTGGATTTTTTATAGAGAGTAACTACTTGTTTTTTTTGCATAATTCTTGTATTAGGGATCCCAATCACCTCTCTTTCTCTATGATTTAATGTTTTATTGCAGGTAGACACTCGTTTTTTTGCAGGTTCTACGAAAATAAAGAAGGTCAATTTATGGACGAGCGATTCTTGAAAGAAATTTTAATGAAACAAGAGAATTTCATCCAACTCATTACCCAATAGATTCATAATAGAAGAAATGATGAATTTATTTCCATTTGAAGATTCATGTCATGTCTCTATTGCCAAAACATTTTTCAAAGAGATCATTTTTTTTTACACAATATCATCGCTGTTGTAACTTAATTTATTTATTTACATACTATTTATAAATAAAATGTTGTTTCTTTTCTAATTTATCTTATATTCTTGTGTTTTAGGTGTTGCTTCCTTCAAATTGTAATTCATCCTCAACAACAATGCAATGAACAACTAATTTGTTTTTTGCGTGCCTGCATTTGTTATGTTGTTCCTCCTAAGGGACAGCGGTTGTTCCTCTAAAGGACCAACAACCATCCATCTTTAGGAATAACAGTTTTGTGCATTTTATATTTTTGCTGCTCCTTTCAAAGGAACATCACTTTTGTATGATTATGCATTTTTGTTGTTCCTTTCAAAGGAACAACACTTTCGCATTTCTGTTGTTTCTTTCAAAGGAACAACATTTTCACATTTTTTTTGTTCCTTTTAAAAGGAACAACATTTTCGCATTTTTGTTGTTCCTTTTAAAAGGAACAACATTTTCGCTTTTTTTTTTTCTATTCCTTTTCAAAGGAACAACACTTTTGCATTTTTGCTATTCCTTTCTAAAGGAATATCAATTTCACATTTTTGTTGTTCATTTCCATAGGAACAACACTTCCGCATTTTTGTTGTTCCTTTTCAAAGGAATAACACTTCCGTATTTTTGTTGTTCCTTTTCAAAGGAATAACACTTCCACATTTTTGTTGTTCCTTTTTCAAAGGAACAACACTTCTGCATTTTTGTTGTTCCTTTTCAAAGGAACAACACTTCCACATTTTTGTTGTTCCTTTTGGAAAGGAACAACACTTTTTTTGGGGTGTATTTTTTTGTTGTTCCTTTAAGGAACAACATTTTTTTTGGGTGTATTTTTTTGTTGTTCCCTACAGGGAACAACAATTTTTCACATGCATTTTTTCGTTGTTCCTTATAGGGAACAAGACTTGTTTGTGTGTATTTTTGTTGTTGGCGTGCATTTCCTTTGTTGTTCTCTACAAAGAACAACACATTTTTTAGTGTTTTTGTTGTTCCTTCAAGGGAACAACACTTTGGGAGTATTTTCAAGAACAACCCTTCTTTCCTCTTGTGGGATTATTCCTAGTTCATCTTAACCACATTTTATTGATTCCCCTCATGGCATGAAGTACACTACTTTTATGAGGACAAGAATTATGGATTCTATTGAAGTGAGTTAATATCATTCACGTTATGATCTTTAACATGATAGTTTTTTGATGATAGATTATTTTCGAAAGAGACAGAATTATTTATATACTAATTTATTGCATTGTTTTCTATTGTACATGATACTGATTGATCATCTTAATACCATGCTGGTTTCACCCTTCCTGGTTATAATCTTCTCTGTCTGTAATAAATGAGATTATGGGTATATTTTTTTCTATTGACATGTTCAACTTATTCCACCATCCCTGCTCTTAAGGAGTACTAAGCCTCCCTCTTTTTATCATAAAAATGTGTAATAACAGTAAAATTTTGTTCACAGATGAAGGATAGGGGGTCTTATTATGGGCCAACCTATCATGTTCATAAGACTGTAACAAAGTGGCATTCCCATTATGGCCACCACACCAAGGTTATGATCCATTGGATAGCCAAATTATCCTTGGAACAGGAGGTCTCATCACGAGCCGGCCTGATAACTTTTCCTACATCCTAGTGAATGGTAGTTTGGTTATTTGGTTACCATGCCAACACACTGATCTCTTCTGTAGAACAACACTAGAACTTTCCATTTATAAATTGAGGATCCTAGCTCATACGGGTTAAAAAGCAACCCTGCCGAGGCCATGGACGCCTGCTGGAAACATAGCTTTAGTTATTGTATTGAAGTTATATCTTATCGTCAATTATTACTATAGTACCCTTTTCTTATTTTCTCCTTTTATTGGAGAAGTTATTTCCTTAATTTTTTCCCTGTTTTGAACCTTTACGCATGAGAAATTGTTTTTAGATCAATCGCATCATTTTCAGGTAGAATACTATCAACAAAGAATCTTTTAGGCATATTGTTATCCTTTTTATTTTTCGCATAAATTATCACCAATCCAAAGCGTCCTATCTCTTATTCATAACTATATTTATACACTCTGCTCTCATTATAACCATAACTCTTGCCGTCCTATCATTGATATGTGTACTCTGCTTCATTTACTGATGTATTGTTCATTCCCTTGCCTTGCCGTCAGCACAACACCTTTCATATGCTTTATGGTCATGGAATTCCTTTTTCAATTAGAGGGGGGGATGTATGCATAATGTGATAGCATGTGATATGATTACTGCACTCTACTATAACTTGTTGATTTGATAAAATATTAGTATTGCATTTATACAAAAAAATTCCTGATTGAAATTTTTGCATGCATCTTATCTATCTGTTGCTATTCAAAACTAACACTGTGGATTCAAAAACATTGTATGCAAAATAGTGATTTATTTACAGGAGAACAACAAATATGGAGGGGAAACTCTATTTGCAACATGGCCACACTATTGCAACTAACACAAGAGGCTCGAGCAACTTGCGAATGTGAACAATTGTTCAGACATGATGTGCTTGCCTAGATTCCACCTTTTGCATCACTTTCAACACCAACTCTGCCTACATCAGCTTCAAAAATGCCAGTCCATACATGTCATTATACATCTTTTTTCGGAGATAAAACTTGAGGTAAAATAGCATAATTTTCTGATTTATTACGCATTTAGGAGAATTTCATGAAAATCCATTAAGCATTATTTATCATCATTCATTCCACATCTTTACAAATTCCCATTTTTCAGAGACATATCTTCTTCCAGTTTTGGGGGGTGTTGCTTTCATCTATTTCTTTCTTATGACAATGCCATTAATATTCTTTATCATCCATTCATCTTCTTATTCATTCTCGACACTCCCTTATTCCATGTTGTTTTACACCAAGCATAGATTTCAACAGATTGTGGCAACCGCTTCTATTTGTTTTTTAGCATTGCATGAGGACATGCTAATTCTTCAATTTGGAGGAGGAATTGCTACACATGATAGATGTTTTCTACTTTCTTTCTTATTTAAGGCATACAATTTCATTTTTATACAATACATAAATTGATTTTCATATATTTTTAAAACTATGAACTCAATTCTTGTGATTTTTAGACAACAAAGATGTGTCATTAAAATACACAAACCCAGAAAATTTCAAGTTAAATTAGTTTGACAAATTTCAGAAATAGTGCACTATCACCTACATCCATTTTGTTTATATCTCATGATCTGTGCATCAAAATGATTTGATTTTTGGATCATAAAAAAATTCATATATTATAAATCTACTTGTAAAATTTCAGCAAAATATGGTTTTTTAGTTTTTGAGAAAATAGTTAATGAAGTTTGTTGTTACTTATATCATATTTCGCTACAACTTCTTATACACATAAGTTGAACGTCAATGTAAAAATTCTTACGCCTTCATCAAGATTGCTAAAATTGAATATTCATTATTTGAGGAAGAATTCATTTGTTCCATCCATTTCATGAGTTGGGATGACCAATTTTTTGTTGCTTCGTTAACACAGATTCTTTGGGTTGCATGAGGACATACAAAATATTTAGTTTGGGGGTATGTTGGGCCGTTAATATGTCATTATTATTATTAATTTTTAACACATATTTCATCCATTTCTATTTTTTTTATCATGTCATTTATATGATTTATCATATAATTCCGTTATTTATGCTCTTATGGATAAATATTATTTCTTCTCCTTTATTTTTGAAAAATTGATCATTATGTATGATTTTACCAATGATGGTTTATTAATAAAATTTTCCACCATTTTAGGCTCCAAGATATTTTCCAGATTGAAGATTTGATCTCCAGCTCATCATTAAATGTGTCAACTCAAAAATTCATTGGAATAAGAAGTGACAGTTTTGTATTAGATATTTTTGGCAAATGGAGAAGAATCTGGAAAATCCGAGACATGGGTTTTGTCCAAAATGGACCATTAGTTTTGTAATGAAAAGTTTTCCCAAATTCGGTTTGTACTAAGAGAAACGAAAGGTTCTCTGAAGAAGTTTTTATCAGATTCGCTGTTGTCGCTGTTTTCCAAATTATCCCAGTTGCAATGCTAAATTCAACCTGTTCTTATTGAATGATTGATGGAAATATATTTTAGATATGATCTTTCTTATCAATTTGCTGAGAAAAATACAATTTTGTAATATAAATCATATTGTAATGATATCTGTTGTAACTTATCTATGCTCTCTGTGTATTTAAATGAGAACAGAGATTAGAGAAAAGGGGAATTATGGGGAATTAGATGGATTATTAGGTTAGAGATAGATATGATAGGATAGGAGGAGGGGGGAATGAACTGTTATTTTGTATTATAATTATGTTTACAGACTCTCTTTGAGAAAACACAAACTCCTGTACGCTGTTCTGTTGGATGATTAATATATGAATCAAGTTGCAATTCCTTCTTAGTTACTGAAGTAAATTCAACGGTATTCACTGGCGGCTAAGGGCCCGGCCTTGGTGGATCCACTTGCTACCTGTACCATTATTTTATAGTGCCAGTCGTGTGATGGTTTGATTTAATTCTTGTTTCTTTGAATCGTATCGCTTTACAATTTCTTGCTTTTACAGTGTGCTGTTCCAACATTGTATGAACTCGATTTATTGCATAAGCTGTGATTGAATTGAGTTTCCATTCCTTTCCACCATAACAAGATTACTATTCATTACAACTCAAATTGTTATGTTGTTTATTTTTGTTATAAAGCTTCACTATTCACTTTAGATTTTGCCGTGCATTACAGGTTGCTACTTGTTTAGTATTGTTGCTCATTTCTATTAATTTCATAGTGTTGTTCATCTTCAATAATTTAGTATTACTATTCCTTTCCATTAATATTTAATTTTTGTAAGATGAGCTTTGCTGTTCAATTCATTTCCGCTAAAGTTAAGCTTTGTTGTTCAATTTTTCAATAGACTTAGTCACTGTTCTTTTTTGCGAGGATTTGATTTCATCTTTTAATTGATATTGCAACAAGTGTATTTTAGTAAGAATTTCCAATTGAATTGCCATTTCCAGTTATTTGCTTTAGTGTGGATTGAAAGATCAACAACTGTAAAGAACATTGACTATAGTTGTCTAAGTTCTCAGATTGGAGATCTTGCTTATGATTGATTTTCATCTGCATCAGTTTATAGGGGAGAGAGTTATCATTACTAGGTCCTCAACTGACGATTGTTTGAGTGAATGATTTAGTTCAGAACATTTCAGTTTCTTGCTGTTCCAATTATATTTTGTTTCCAGCATTCATTTATCTTTGCATTTTAAAGCACTATACTCCAAAAAATTACACTTAAGCAAGTGTCCGCCTCAGACTGAGTACACTCTTGAGATAAAAAATATTGCTTGGGTTGAAAATTAATGTGAAGATAATTAGGAGTTAGAAAGACACCTTTTATCACTCAACAACAGCTAGGTAGAGAGAGGAACAATCAACGGGTTCTACTAGAGAAGAGATGAAGAAAGTGATAGGTTATGAAGTATCGACTCTTGGGACAATCATGTGGAGACTATATGACAAGTTAGTCATCATGTACAATACATTTGTCCATCTACATGGTCATCAGTAGTGCTGCACCATCATAGCGTAAACACCCACAGATATACATGTCATTGTTGATCATGTACAGACGTGGACAATGAGTTACAAGGGAGTCACACTTCACTTGCACAAGATGATGAAGTTGCAGGTAGAGTTGTACAATGCACACATCCAGAGTCTGATCTAGAACTATGAGGAAATCCCAACACTCATCACCAATGTTGAGGCTTCATACACATGATCATTCAGGAGTTTTCATGTCATGGTGATAAGTATGCAACCTCATTAATTGGAACACTCACCGAAGCCAAAGACAAGAACCAAGTCTGAATGGAACTCTACGTGTACTTTCTTGAGTTGATGCACAAGGCCGCTGGCGCAGATTTGTAGATCAACATAGAGAACATGAAAATATATGTCGTCGGTCTAAATGTGCTCAAGACAAAGCTATGCATGTTACATGACAATTTGGACAGAGGTTCTAGATTAGATACCCAGAAGCGATGGAGGCAAGAGTTCATTTCCATAAAGACATCATCAAATAGTACACAGACACCATTGCACAATACCAAGCTTAGCATCAGTTTGTCACCGAGGATCATGAAGAGGGTGTTGATGAGCTGGTCTTTCCATAACCGTTTGAGTCTTAGTGTTGTCTTATCTGGCTAACTCAAGCCAATTTTTGTCCCACATGGGTATATGTGGAAAATGTATTATTGTTGTAAACATGATGTAAAGTGAAATTCCAAGCATCATTACTGGAATGAAAATAATCATATGTAATGTAAAGAGTTATGTAAGGAAGTTGAAGAGTCATGAGGGTATTCCAAGAGTCACAAAGGGGAATGTTAATTCTCACCCCACCCATTGTTATAAATAGAACCTCATAACTCATAGAACAGGGTTTTTGGAGCCAAGCTTTTGCTAGGCATTTCTTAGAGAGGGCTTGGAGAGTATTATGATGAGTCTTGGATTCTCCACAGTGTAGAGTGAATACATCTCTTTAGAGTAGCAGGTGATGTTGACTATAACGTTACACTATTAGGGATAGTGGTTGTCATGGTTGTATGTATGGATGGAATTTTCACTTTATATATAATATAACAGAGACAACATGTCTTCATTCATATGTTGTTATTGTAGTTCGACTATTCCAGTTACTTTAGAAATGTATGTTGTTTAACTTACACATTTGTGTATGAACTATTTCATATGCAATTGTATGAATCTTGTTGAAGTTGTGTTGTTGGTTTAACCCATCACTTTGGATTGTCGACTATTCTAGTTTCCAGCTTGTGATGTCATTCAACTCATGTGTTCCTTTTAGGTTGCATACTATTATAGGATTTTAAGGGGCATGCTTCTTTTTTCGTTCTGTGTCTTAGAACCTCCCCATGCATCTCTCTTGACTCGCATCAAGGTCACACACTTACTTCCAACAAAGATATCTTTCTTACCTCTGCGTGCTATCACAGTCAAGGGATAGATTTACTACCCACTGACGAGACTTCTACTCCAAACGGTCTGAGGTCTAGTTGGTAATTCTTACCAGGGATATTCCTAGACATGTTGGTGGGTCTAGCACTGTAAAAATTTCTGGTGCTAGAAGGAGGCCCAAAGGACAATTTGAGTCCACAACATTTGTTTTGAATGTTTGCACATCTTTCATGACTTATAATACAATTAATCGTCTTAGATGTATTTCTTATCGAGAGGATTCTGAAGTATCAGAGGATCTCTGGAATGACTTTTCATGTAACACATATGATGGTGAAGGCAGAGAAGCCTTGCTTAGATATGGATCTGCCTTCACATGCTTCTGTGAAAGGCATGAAATCCATGAGGATTATATTGCCTGCTCAATGTTTGCATTCACACTTCGATGGCATACACTGATGTGGTGTGTCACACTGCCTAAAGCCTCTATTCACTTTTTTGTTTAGTTGATCAAAGAGTTGACAAGTGCTTTTTATTGTCCTCTAAGATGATTCTAGTTTAATTAATCATGCCAAGGCATCTAAAATGTTTTGTTTGTTTTAAAGTAGTTTTTTTTTTTTTTTTATGACCAATGTTATGAACAATTTCAAAATAGGTGCTTAAACTTTAATAGTTTCCATATAGGATGAAAGGGTTGCCTATTTGTCTAAAATAGTTAATTGATTTAAATTGAGTGAATAACAGAGTTTTAAGGATTTACAGCTTATTAAATATTCAAACAAAATATTTAATTTATTATAAGAAGGAAAGCAGGTAAACAATGTTTGCCTGGTCAACAAAATGTATTTAATCTACTGCAAATGGGTGTGACAGTTTATTGATATGGAGTAGTTTATAATAACATACAATTTTATAAACTATCTCTAATTACTGTTTATAACTTCACATGGGATTTAAGATGGGTTGATACTAAGTTTGATCTTACCCAGATTTATGCATAAAGACTTAAATACAAGAAGAAAAACATAATAACATAAACACATAAGAAAAACTTACAAGAAGACAAACTATTTGAGGAAAATTAAGAATCCTTTCATTAATTTGAAGCAAATCTCCAGCGCAATTACAATTCTTCTTTGAAAGCTCATCCAAGGGTTCAATCATTAATAACTTGAAGGAAGAGTTATTTATACAAAATGCAAGTTCTTCTAGAGACATTTTTAAACAAAATACAAAAATAGTACAAAATTATAGGAATTCTAAAACTACTGAGTGTTGGCACCAACTTTAAGGAATCTGTTGGTGATATGGTCCCCAAAAAGTGTTTCCTATTTGTTTGTTAGTTGATGATGAAAGTTACTCGATAATTTCACATCGATGATCCCTCCTATCTTCACTTGGTATAGAAATATTAATCAATTTCCTGTAAACTTCATCAACCTTGGTAAACTTTTCAAAAGTAGGCTTATAAAAAAGATATGTTTGATTTCATGCTTAGTTATTAAATCAAAATCCAAAGCTTCTAAGATTTCCTTCCCTATAAGGTGACCCTTTGTACTTGAAAATCTAGCTTTATCAGTTGCAATTGAATAAAGCTTTTGACAATATTCCTCCAAATTAATCAACCTGTCATTTGGTGCCACTAATCTTGGTATTCCTCTTTGGTTGAGTAAGTTGAACTTGAAATGAAACCTTTGGACAACAATTTTCAAGGCTTGTCACTTTGTCTCCAACTACATCATGAGATTATTTTCTTGCAAAACCTTATTAATATCCAAAACAGTTTAAGTCTTGTCCACAATCTAAATATGCTCCAACTCAGCTCTAATTTTTGAATTTAGAACATTAATCATGCTTGTGGCTTCGCTTGGTTTATCCTTAAGAAGTTCTCTAACTTCTTCAATTGTTGTGTGGCACCTATCTATCATCTCTTCTTGTTCCAAAATAATTTGTATGGAGGGCCAAACCTCAGCTACAGCCTGACTGATAACTGGCCAAATACTTTCTTTAGCTTTAGCCAAGGTATGAGCCATTAATGGATCATTTTCCAACTCTTCTATCCTTCTGGTCAATCTATGGGTCTTCTGCATCTCTTCAACATAAAGAATGTCATTTTTAATCTTCTGAGTCTCTAGATTCTTAAATTTCTTATGAAGCCTTTCATTCTCTTCTTTCTAGAAAGACAACTTTTGTATGACTTTGTTTAATTCTCATGCTGTTGATGTAGACTCTCTTGTTGTTGATGTTAATTCCCCTATTTTCCGTGACACTATAATAGGTATAGTTGTAATTGGAGCTATGACTAGTTAAGCAAATTCCTCTTTTTATTGAAGCAATTTCTCAAATTTCTCTTCCATTGTCTTTATCTGTACATTTTTCTCAATGATGAGCTTGAGCATTTATTCTTTGTTCTTCTCATTTTCTACTATCTCCTTCGTTTGAAGATCCTCTATAGAAGGTAGTTTGAGCTGCTTCCTTAATGCTGGAATGTCTACATTCTTCTTTCTAATAATTTCCTCTACATCTTTAACATTAGTGGGATCATACCCAATTTTAATCACTAATTCTTCTAATGATTTTACTATGTTATCCTTTTCCAAAGAGGATATATTTTGTATATTCAATTGTGATTGTACCTTTGAAAGAGTTGTCCTAAGTTTTGATAATTCCATAGCAGTGTTGGTCATGGCAGAGAAAAGTATCTCACTAGACCTTCTATGCATATCCATTTGATTGATTGGATGTATCTGGTTGGCATCAAAAGAAAATACAATCTTTTTATAGTCTAAAGAAGCCTTTGGAAAAGCCACTTGGACTTGTAGGAATGCCATTTGCATCCTACCTTTTTCACTATCAAAATCTTTCAATAACCTTTTTTGTGAAGTTGATGTCTATTTCCAAAACTAAGCATATACATTGGCCTTAAAATATTAATTCTTCTATTTAATTTCAAGGAAATTAGTTAAGATGTTTGGCTACTATTTCTCACTTACTCCTGCAGACTGGGTGATCTCCACAAAAATTTGTGAAAATGAAGAGGAAGATTGAGGAGTGATCACAATTTATTTTGTCCCTGTAGAAACCTATGAATCATCCAAACTGATGATTACAGGCTCTTTCTGATTTAGAGTAGTAGTGCCTTTGGAGTGAGTTCTTGATTTCTTCTGATAATGAATGAATTCTTCCTCACCTTTTGATGACGATGAAGACTCTTCTCTGAGCCTCTTGTCCTACCTACTTTGAGAAGTGGGATTCTGGAGGGTAAAAGGAGGTAAAGTCTATTCTTCTGCTTCCTGAAGTGTATTCTCCTCCCACTATTCTTGATTTTTATACTTTTCAATCTTTGAGTATGATTGTAAGGTGTGGTTTTGAGTTCCACCCTTAAGTTGGAGGTTATACTAATTGGGTCATAAGACCAGGGTAAACTTGGTTGAAATCCTATTTGTTTGAGGATTGAATCTACTTCAATACCTACTGATCTAGTATTACAAATAAATGATCCTACTTGTGACTTTATTTTGAACTGAGACTTCCTCTTCCCTGAAATGAAATGTAGTTCATCCATATTAATCATTTGCCTAATATATTCTAGAGAGAAAATATTCATTGGAATATATTTGGGCAATTTGTATGGAGCTAGTTCATAGCCATACACTCTAATATTTGTATTATTTTGGTAAAGATACTAGTCCCTTGTCTTGGCTTGGTCACCTAGATGCAGGATCCTTTTGATTTCTAGATTGATCCTAGACTCGGTCTGACTGTTGAGAATCTGTGCAACTGGATGAATAAAATAGTGAATGAAGTCTGAAAACTTTAACTCAGTGGAGTTCCTCCTGATCAATGAATTCTAATGTCTGACTGCTTGAATCACTTGTTGATCATCATGCTGGTGTAAATATATAGGCAACATGTCTCCATGTTGAAAAATAATCAAATATACTAGCATAGACGAATATTTAAATACTCCGTCAGTAGTAATTTTTATCAATTATTCATACATACTTTCAGCAAAGAATTGACTGTAATTATACATGAAAGCATGTTTGTTTTCTTTGGAGAAGATGGATAGATAACCTAGGATAGATTCATCTACCCATTGATCTGTTTGGTAACATAACAAGCAAGAAACTATGAAAATGATGTGTTTAACTCTCTCAGGGAACATGGATGCTAGATATGGTGGGTTCTTTTTAGGAAGTTCAACATCTTCTCGAAGAACGATCTCAAAAATTTAAGCTCTTTGAGGGAAAGTGATCTTATGGTGTAGATCCATTAAAACAACAGTGGAGAAATAGCTCAGGGAATTATTTTTAGGGATAAGAAGCATATTATTGATAGTTTCAGGGGTGATGGATATTAGAATGTCTCCATTCTGATCTACCACAGTTCTCTGTAGGGGATTGTACTTAGCTTGATACCACATGACTAAGTCAGGAAAAGGATGGGTTTGAAGAAACATATTCATGGGTAATAATGATTCCCATAAGTTGATTTCATCTTCAGAGTCCTTATAAGTCTGTTTTAACCAATGGTGCAATTCAAACATGTCAAATTCACTGTCTGTGTCTGTGATTTTGAAAAAATGGTCATCCAATGTAATGTGATCAAGGTCTAGGGCATCAAAGGCTTTGGGATTTTCATGTGGTGAAGTTTGACTACCAGAGGGCCAATGTTTTCTTTTAGGAGCCATAATTTGCAAAATGAGGAGGAGGAAATAATAAAAGGTAGGGATGAAAATACCTAACAAAAAAGGTTGATGGTAATTTTCAACTATGTCAAAGAGAGGAAATAAGGAATAGTAAAATTACAGAATAAATGAAAAAGTGAGGAAAATCGCATAATGGGGGATGAAGGGATTATTTATAACAGAGAATGGATTACCATTAAGGGAAAGTTTTTTTTTTTCTAAATAAAACTATTCTATTAACATAAGAGGTGGTATTTACATCAAGACTGTAGTAAAAAACAACTACACTGTGGAAGCGGCAGAGAGAACCAAAAACACTGCCCATGAAAGTGAACTAAACCAAGAGCTGGTATTCAAATCCCACGCATGGGAAAAAGTATTGGCTCTCTTGCTGAGCTTACAAAAATTCAAGGAGACATGTAAATTGAACCATAGCTTGTTGAAGTGAACCAAAATTTGCAGCCTGAACCAAAAATTACCCGCCAGTAAGGGTCGCGTGACCATCAACAGAGCAACGGAAGAAACTACGCGTCCAGAGGCTCCTCCATGATTCAACACCATCCATACTCCGGTAGAGCATTTACACGAGAAACATCAGTGTTATCCCTTGCACAAGCAGTAGCAGGAACAAGGGGACAAGGAGCCTCCATTTCCATCCTCGTGGCCATGGCATTGAGAGAAGGGTCAACTGGATCCTGCATAGCGAAAGGAGTCTGCACATGAACAGAATCAGGACCCTCCTGATGGGTGCTGGTTTCCCCTACCTCCTAACTTTATTCAAGAAAGAACACTGAGGCATCAGCACGAATTCTTGGGTGATTCAGGGAACAATTGAAGGTAAAAATTGTTGAGCCTACGGAGGGGGACGATGAGGAGTCCAGAGGGAAAAGGCTGGGGAGATAGGGACGCCCTCTTCCACTGTGAGTTCAAGGGTAATGGTCGACGGAGAGATCACTAGAAACAGAGGAAGAATTGGAGGACGGGCGAGAGGGCACACGCCTAGGAGTTCCCCTGTGGCTGCTCAATCTATGTCACAGACGGGGCATAACTATAACCTCAGCCACCCTTTGAACACAGGACCACGCAACCACCTCCTCCGAGCTCAGTTTATTTCTGTTGGCATCCCACCTCAGGCTGGAGGCTTCCGAACAAAGCCTTGGAGAAGTTGAAGGCGACGTTGCAAAATTGGCCAAGCAAAACAAGGCAGTAGAACACAACAGAGCAACATACCATGAAACACCTTTGCCAAACCCACAATGCACCAGAGGCATCCAAACTTTCACAAAGCCAAACCCATATTTAACATGATCTGCCCTTCCTCGGATTACCCCCGCCATAACTCCAACATTAAAGAGAGTTGAAACCCATCTCAAACCAGAGCATGCAGAAGCGATGGAGAAGTCAGATGACAGTTTGGGCGTAACAAAACCACATGACGTGAATCCAACTAGAAGCTGATAACCCTGTTTAAGCTGCGTAAGGCCATATACCAGGTGGTACAGGGTAGGCAGCTGTCATCTTGCCTCGCCGCACCCCTGTCCCATCACTTTAACCTGCTTTAAATGCACCCACATCCGGGGCATTAAGGGAAAGAATTACTAAACATGAGGATTTTCATTTATGTCAAATGGGAGAATATAACAACTGGAAGAAATGGATAGGTGGATAGACCACAATGGATATGGATATGTGGCATGAAATTATTATGGAAGGGAAGGCACAAGAAAGGGAATAGATGACATATGCGCAGAGTGGATAAGCGGATTTCAGAGGGGGGGGGGTAGTGGTAAGTGGTAATGAGTGGGGGGTCTGTGAAGTGAGGAGGAACTACCACGTTGTGAGGGGCCCACATGATTGAAAACCACTTTTCAAACCCCCATCCTTGCCATTATCATGCAACGATGGGAGGGGGTGTGAAATGGCTTCCCCGACATTGATCTAGGTGGGGAAGTGGATCACTGTCCAAAAGTGTCTGGTACTTAGCGCTTCCTGACAAAATTGGTTTGTTGTTTTATGACCTTAGCTTATAACATAATAACATTTAAATATGTATAAAAATTAATCACTCATAAGAGGTAATTATCTACTAATCAATACAATCCTTAATCTAATATATCTTTTGGCCAAATTTTGAGAATGTTAGACCACATTTATTCTATTCTATCCTATCTAATAATGTTCTACCAAGATTAAACAATTTGGTGAACTTATTCACTAATAGAAAACGTAAATTTAAATGATTTTATCATAATTAAAAAATATGATTCAAATGAAGCAAAAGGTTGTGGCATTTAAACAAGCTTCACACGAAATCTTAATTTATTACAATTTATTTATTTATTTGAAGTGGCATTTAAACAAGCACAATTATTCAAATTTTGATTTTCTTTTGATTGGGTTTCATTTCATCTCTTTTTATTTTTTATTTTTATTTTCTTTCATTTTCATTTTTTATTCTTTATTTTTCATATCGTATTTTATAAATAAAAACTAACTTACCAAAAATAAAGGATGTAATAATATTGGCTCCAACTAGGGATTGCTTCCTCCTGCAGGTTGCAGAGAACTTGCAGATCCATGTGCCTTCTCCTTGGTCTAATGCGGTCTTTGTTGAAATAAATACAAACTACATGTAAAAATAAACTCTCCGGTTCTCTATAATGATGAATGAATGGGGAACTTCTCAATATTGAATGTAGTACTTCAAGTATTTTCCATTGACAAGCAATGAGGAATATTGTCCTTCCAAATTTTGCAGGATGAAAGTGTTATTACCCTTAACCTCAGCAATGCTAAAAGGTCCATACCAGAGGTTATCAAACTTTCCATGTTCTCCTTTGTCTTCTCTTCTAACATCCCATCTTAATACCAAATATCCTTCCCTAAAATATCTTTCCCTATCTCTTATATCAAACAAGCTTTTCATTTTGTTTTGATATTTCCGAAGCTTGTAATGAACTTCATCTCTATATTCATTAAGTTCTATAATATGATTTATTCTTCTAGAGAAATAATCAATATCTTCATTTGATTCTTGTAAAAATTTCATGATAGGAAAAGATAAATGTGTGGGAAATATAGCTTCTTTACCGTAAACAATTTGAAAGTGATATTTACTTGTTGATCTCTTTGGCTATATTCTGTTGGACCAAAGCGCATAAATGAGATGATTGTCCCAACTCCTTTTATGATCCTCCAATGTTTTCTTTATGACTTTAACCAAACTCTTGTTTGAGGACTCTGCTAGTCCATTTCCCTGTCGATAGAATGGAGTAGAATGATGCAACAAGATTTGGTATTTCTGATAGAATTCAATTGTCTTGACACTGTTGAATGTTGCTGCATTGTATGCCACTATTTGCAAGGGGCATCCAAATCTAGATAATATGTATTCTTCAATAAATTTGATAACTACTGTATCAGTTGAATTTCTAACTGGAATGGCGTCCACCCATCTTTTAAAGTAATTTGTAGCAGTCAATATCCATCAATGTTGACTATTTGATGGAGGATTAATTTCACCAATAAAATCCAATCCCCATTGAAGGAAAGGTGTTTGGTTAGTACTATAACTAATGCAAGTGCCACTAATCTGTTCTTTCCAGCAAACATCTAACATTGAGTACAACTTCTAACCTTTTCTCCCACTTGTGAAAACAGAATAGGCCAATAAAATCTCACTCTTAAAATCTTGTGTGTTGTAGCCGACCAAGCATAGTGCCCTCCACAAATTCCTACATGAAATTGATCAATGATCTCTTCTGTCTCATTTTCTATTAAGAAAAGAAAAAGGATGTTAAGAGGATACTTCCAATATAGATTATCATTAACAATACATTATTTTATGGCTTTCAAATTTAGTGTTTTACATTGATTCTTTGTTTGAATTCAGATGGACACTCAAAATCTCTTATACAATTCACAATATCAGTGCACCAATCAGATAATAAAAATTTATCCTTAATATGAATTGGAATTGACTGGTTTGATGAAGAAAGTTCTTGTGGATTCTTCTCAATTGGGATCTCAGAAGGTTCTTGTGGATTCTTCTCAGTTGGAATTTCAAAAAGAGAATTTATTCTGAAGATCTTACAATTTGACTCAACAAGGAGCTTGGTGAGTCCTTGACCCTCTTAGTTATCCATCTTCCTCTCCTTCCATCAGTATTAGGTTGGGTTAACATAGTTTTAACAACACTATTGGGTACATACGCAATAATAGAAGAGTGAAGGGTATAGACTCTAAAAGATTTCAGGGCTTGAACTAAAGCATAGGCTTGTTTTTAAATAATCTCACAATTTAGTGTTGAAAATAATACTGAGAGGGGGGATGAATCAGTATTAGCAAGTTAACAATATTCCATTTCCATAATCAGATTCATATACACTACTTCAGTTTATGCAATTTTCCTGTATACACAACTGTATTTAAGGCAACTAGCCTATACCTTAAAACTTCTAATTTAGTTAGTTGATCTTTAATCTATGCATTAGAACCATATAAATAGTAACCAGGTGCAGTGAAAAATAGAATAGACAATCACACACATGAACACAAGATATAAGGTGGAAACCCAATGTGGGCGAAAACCACCTGCTGCAATTTTCTCTATCTTCTTTTAATAAGAAACTTCTTTTTACAAACTTTTGTACTGGTGAAGTCTTATACTAGTATGCAAGCTTCTACCTGCAAAAGGCTACAACCTTCTCTCATTCTCCAGCTTCTCCTAGAAGGGAGCTACAACCCCCTAGCTCTTGTACTAGCTAATGTGTTTACTAGTACATAGGTGTTGACCTACAGAACGCTACAACCTTCTCTTTTCTTCCAGGGACCATGTTTCATAAATTTTCAGACTGGATCCATCAATAACATCAATCAAACATCAAATATATTTGCATCAACCAATTTCCTCTGCACCAACCAAAACTAAATCAAACAGTCACTTCTCAGAATGTTGTGACCAGAATATTGTAACAGTAACCAGAACCCATGCCAGAACCCAGAACATTGCAACAGCAAACAGAAGTAGCTAAAATATATTTTATGAGGTGTACGCTACTTCAATGTGTCGAATCTACGTGCATACACATTATTCCGAAGGTGAACCTGCATATATGTTGTTTTGAAATGCCGAACCAGTGTGTATATGCGCCTTTGCTATAATGAACCTGCGTACAGATATGTAAAAGATGATTTAACCTTTACAACTATTTCGACATCCAGATCATCAGATTTACAGATTACGACATGTGCAATTATTTAGATAAAATATCAAAACCACAAAAAGATACTTCTCTTCAAGCCTTAAGATCTTTACCCATCAATAGAACTTATCCTTCATCAAGCGCTCAGGTTCATCCTTGATCTAGTTCCAGCTATGCACCATAACCCAAGACCTGTATTCTAGATCTTACTCTTCATTAGATATTCAATGCTTGAGTGCCTTTGCCTAATGATCTTCTCCTCCTTTTATAGTCTTAGGCTTTACTCAATACTATGGTCCAAAACCACTTAGAATCAATACCTTGGACCAAATACTTGGGGTCAATACTTCGGACAAGATACCTTGAACCAATACCATGGGTCAAAATACCATGGACCAAATACCACGGACCAAAACCAAGTTTTCCAACATGTACGCGTCTTTCCTTCTGTGAAAGTGTGTGTATACACTATATGCACCTTTGGGTCTGCTAACCCGCATGTATACGTGGCTTGATCAATGGGGAACTTGCGTATACCTCTTTTTCTTCATTTTGTGAGTCTGAACTATGATCTGTCATCTATGTGAGTTGCCATCAAGGACAACACTTGTGACATAGCGCCAAATCTGTGTCATAATGCCAACAATCTCCCCCTTTGGACTTGATGGAAAACCCAACTCACTCTCCCCCTTTGTCATCAAAGGCAAAGGGTTATGCTTCCTCTGAGTACATGTTGAATTCTCTGATATGCTGAAGTGTGTTGTCCATGCTCACCCTGACTGTAAGAAAGGTCTGCAAAAAGATGTTATACAAGAAGAACATGACTCTATACATCGTAAATGACCTTCCTATCACCAAAGACTCATACATACATCCATCTCCCATCCAAGTGGGGATATACCAAGATTGACTCATCCACCCAACCAAGTGGCGATATACCAAAAGTTCATACATGTCAAAACAAGAACATTACATCATCCATCCCATGTATATTGGGGAAAAAAATAGGTTGTTACATGACCTTGATAATAAAAGATACACATGACTTAGAGACAAAATATCTAAAACAAGACTATGATAGTTATTAGCTACTATCATCAGCAGCATCTGTCAATCACCATCCAAACTAGCAACCATGATCTCCCTCTACACCTGTTCCACCTGAATCAAAATAACTGTGAACTTGTACTAAGATCTTCTAAGATAATGCCAACAATGAATTATTAGAAGTATATTCTCCCCCTGAACCTATGCCACATGATCATTATCAAACCCATATTAGACTCTTTTCATCCTCAGTCTGGCCCACTATTTTTCTTCAAACCAACATATACGCAACTGTACCCATAGAAACTGGCATATGTACGTGGATACTCTTCATGAAACTCGCGTACAACCACTTTTCTCTGAACCAGATAGGTTTCAATAGCAAGATGATGTATCAACTACTCCCAGCTTCTATCTAAGATATTTAAATGTCTCTTTGGGCAGTGGTTTGGTGAATATATCAACAACTTGTTCTTTGGAGGGAGCATACCCCAATTTGACCTTTTGTTTAAGCACTTGTTCACAGAGAAAATGATATTTAATAGGTATGTGCTTGGTCTTGGAATGCATGACTAGATTCTTTAAAATATTATTCCACTTGTATTATCGTATAGAATGGAGATGGGTGGAGTACATGTGATCTGAATGTATTGCAATTTTTGCATCATCCAAAGGAGTTGTGTGCAGTAAGATGCAACAGCCACATAGTCTGCTTCAGCTGTAGATAATGAAGACTTTGTTTATTACTGAACCAAGATACTAATTTGGAACCCATATAGAATGCACCACCACCAGTGCTTTTTCTGTCATCCATGCTTCCTGCCCAATCTGCATCTATATATGCATGAAGTGTAAGATCTATATCCCTAGGATACCATAAACAAAAATTCCGAGTTCCTTGAAGATATTTGAAAATCCTTTTGACTTCTTGACGGTGTGATTCCTTTGGATTTGCTTGGAATCTTCCAACTATTCCCACTGCATGCATGATGTCTGGTCGGGTACTTGTTAGATAAAGCAGACTACCAATCATGGATCTGTAGGTTGGTTGATGTACTACTGTTGATTCATCATTTGAGCTGAGAGTGCATCTTGTTACCTTCGGGGTACATACTGGTTTAGAATCTTCCATGCCATATTTTTTTAAGATCTGCTTGAGGTACTTGGTTTGTGATAGAAAAATACCATCTTTGTTTTTTTGAACTTGTAAGCCAACAAAATATGTGAGCTCACCAAGCAGGGAAATTTCAAATTCTTTCTCCATTACCAAAGAAAAGTTTTGACTCATGGCTTCTTCATTACTACCAAAGATGATATCATCAACATACACAACATGTATTAGCAATTTACCATTGTCAATCTTTGTATATAGATTTCTATCAGCTGATCCTTTTGTAAAACCTTGTTGATGGAGGTATTTGTCAAGACGATAATAGCAGGGCCTTGGAGCTTGTTTTAGACCATAGAGAGCCTTTCTGAGTCTACATACAATTTTTGGATCATTTCCAAGGATGAATCCATCTGGTTGATCAATATATACTTCTTCTTCTAAGTCTCCATTAAGAAAGGTAGATTTTACATCCATTTGGTAGACTTTGAATTTTTGAAAACTAGAAAAAGAAAGGAAAATTCTTATGGCTTCAAGTCTAGCAACATGTGCAAAAGTTTCTTCAAAATATATACCTTCTTGTTGAGCATACCCTTTACAAACAAGTCTAGCCTTGCTTCTAATAACTTCTCCATTTTTGTTCAGCTTGTTTTTGAATATCCTTTGGTTCCTACGATATTCTTATCATGAGGTCTAGGAACTAATTCCCAAGTATTATTCTTTTCAATTTGTTCAAGTTCTTCATTCATGGCCTTGACCTAACATTCATATTTGCGTGCTTCATTTACATTTTGTGGTTCAAAGGAGGAAACCAATGCTAAATAGCTTGAAGCTTATGTAATAGTTCTTCTTGTCTGTACACCTGCCTCTTTTTATCCCAAAATTTGAGTCTCTAGATGATTTTTTTGAACATACCTGGATGGAATCTTTTCTTCTACTGTTATCTGTTCTTTTTGTGCTTCATTTGTTTCTTCTTTAGAATTAATCTAATTTGATGTGGAAGGTGTTGTGGCCAGCAACAACCCCCCTCCTTATTTAGTGTTATTACTAATACTAAATAAGGGGGGGCCCTTAGTCAAAAAATTTTAAAAAATGAATTAGTGCTTGTATTTATTTTTTAATAAAAATTACCATCATAAACTTAGGAAAATACCCTTAGAAAATCTACAAAGCTTAAGTTTCATGATAAGGTAAGACAAAATCATTCCTTAAGAAAAATCACATCGCAAAAAGGATAATAGGATACCTCCTTACAAGCCGAATTCTAAGATTGTGAGATCGTGATCCGAGACTACATATTAAAAAACATATATCGCATTGCATGCATCAAAGACCGCTTAAGCTGAAAAATCTTAAATCACCGATATGCGATGGCACATATAGCAAAATCGCATTTCGCAGAAAACACTTTAACAGAAAATTGTCATATGCCATGCTCCTGCGATATTGCGACATTGTGATAGAGCGGCAAAGTGATATTACCGGTAAAGCGATAAAACGATATTGCGATATTGCGACACAAAGATTTGTGATATTGTGAAGCAAATCACAAAATCGCTTCGTCACAAATCTTTCAGGTTCATTGTTCGAGAGAACGTTTTCCATAAATCGAGACATGGTTATGCGCTTTAATACTAATTAATGAGTTAGTTGCCAGTTGTTAATGAAATATGGTTTTGTGCTTATCGAAGAGCCAGTTCACGTAAGGTGGTATGCTTTATATGTCTTCAGCATTTAAAGCTTTTCTGTCACCTTTCCTCATCATTACTCTCACCTTACTTGTAAACTACAGCAACGAAGAACAAAGAATTATACAAAGCAGTATACAGGATATTATGGGGAAGAAAGGAAAAGCTCCAAGCTCTGACGACAAAGAAATGATGCCCCTGTATACAGACACCACTTGTAACAGAGACGCTGGTATTACTACTTGGGAAGGCATGTATAATCTACCTGAAGAAGAGAATCCCAAGGTGATGGAGGTTACGGCCATTGTAGGTTCACAGGGGTCTTCTGAGGCATCAGTTGCAGATTTAGCTTGTTCGTTCTTGCAACGGATAGCGGTGAGGCCCAAAATTCTCCCCTACACGAACATGGTTAAATGGGTACTGGACAATGCTGACATCAAAAATAGACAATTTAAGACTCAGGGTCAAGAGCTTACGGAATCATTATTTTCACAAAATTTGAGCTTTATATCTGCTAAAAGAAAACGCGCAAGAGGAAAAAATCGCACCAAAGAAGCCCAGATCAAAAAACAGAGGCAATTTTCGATGCATGATCATGCAAGACACTGGGCAAAACTTCTTGAAAAGGAAAGCCTCTAATTGCTCAATCACCTGTAAGCCCATAAATTTGTAAAAAAGAACACTAGAGGTAAAAAGTAAAACTTGAATCCTAAAACTAGTAGTAATTGTCTGAAATATCTTCAATATGGTATGTACATATGTATAGCAATTGTAGACAGGCTGGAGATAGAAGGCTCAATAAAAGGCATAATCAATTAAGAGATTAACTAATTTAAATTGGGATTCTTACTCGGTGTATTTGGTAAAACCACACAGCCAGTGTATGACTCTCAAATGCATCATCAATTATGCCGAGAAGATGGCACCAGCTCTCACTGATTCCATTTTCACAAGACAGTTAAAGTCTAAAGTCAGCCAGCTGACTCTTCTCAAACAAATTTTGAATGCTTGTGATTTCAAGGAGCAGATACAGAAATAGCTACAGAAATAGCTAGTTGTTAGTTTTAGATCCAATGTTAATATTAATTTTTCTTTATTTTTGCCTAAAAGGAGGATGGTCATTTAAACCGTATCCTACATTTTTGTAATAAGTTAATTTTAGATTTAGTTAGTAGTATTTAAACCCTTCTCATGCATTTAGAGAAGGGTCCTGAAATTTATCAAAAACTTGTCCTTAGAACATGCACTTTTGCACCCTCCGAGGAGGTTTTGATGAATGAATGGAACAAGATTTATTGATATCTTCATTTAACATCTGCTACTGATGTTGCACTTCTGTACTCTTAGTGGATGTTGGATTAAGAAGAGATAAATCATTATCGCTTGAAGCTCATGAGTAGAACTAGTTATAAATGGTACTTCTATCTCTTAACTATTTCTGCCTTTGTGTTAAAGTGATATTCATGTTCAGTTGTTTATATATTGATGCGTGAATGCCTGAGTTATCATTTGGAACTTTTGTACGGTGATAGCTATTTATTTATGATTAATATATGAATAGCTTATTATGCGATATGTTTCTCACAACTGTTTCATCTAACTTTTTGTACGAAGTGGTTTATCTATATTGAATTCTTTTCTCATAACAGTTGAATGATTTTTATTACTGATTGTTATCTGAAATCATTTTAAATCGCATAACAGAAGGATTACACCCCAAGTTAGTGTAGACTTATATATTTCTGCTTATTAGAATACAATTGCATGTCATTTAATTAGAGTTGGAATTAGAGAATTTCACTTAGAAACTTTTAGAAAGGAAATATCAATTCTTCACACACACACACACATAAATTGGGAAACTAGTCCCATATCCCTAGTCGGACCCACTATACCAAACAGAAAAGGAGCTGCTAACCAAGGTCCGGACCGGGTGGGTATCCCCCTTGTTGTAGACCCGATTTTCGGGGCTTCAACATATTTGGCGCTAGAAGGAGGGCCTCGAACTGTGAATGGAAAGAAAGCCTAAATCTAAATACCATTCTGAGAGTAAATCACCCTCACCATCTCCCCCAACTTCTCCATCGCACTTAGAATTTTTAAATCTAAAGCCAGAAGTCAAAAGAACAACAGCCACTACTACAAACCTTGATATTTTAGAGCAATCCACTATTGAACCTCCTCAAGTTGAATATTTGATTCAAAAACTTTAGCGATTTTCTATATCCCCTCAAAGATCTGATAAATCTCAAGGCAACGTGACTTCGAAATATAACCCTGCTCATCCTCTTACCAGATTAAAGAGCAAAAATTTTGGCATTCAGCCAATTGAGTTATCTCTACCTACAAGAAAGAGAGTAAGGAAATCACCTAAAGGGTCCGATAGCGAGACTCTTTCATCATCATCATCCATCTCAACCTCTCCACTGCGAAGTCAACCATCCACTCCTCCACTTCATATCATTGTCCATCAGTCCACTGGTACGTCCACGTCTCCTTCTCAATCATATGGAGTCGTAATATCCTCATCTTCTCAACCGCAGGGATCATCTTCTACACTTTCCTCTGTTAGTATATTAGCGATGGCCCAATCTCCATGGAATAATCCAGGGGCAGTCTTAATGCCTGCACCCTTGAGTCATCTACTGTCCGATCCTGAAAAATGGCTACCTAAGTTTAATCCTGAGGCAGGCATGCTAGCGGAAGAACATATAAATGACTTTATGCTATCCATAAATCTCAATGGAGTTACCAAAGAAGACGATTTCGTTCAACTTTTTCCTTATACTCTGCAAGGAGCAACTAGATCATGTTATTTTTCATTACCATCTGGATCTATCACTAGTTGGGATATCTTGCAAGAACAATTCCTTATTAAGTTTGGTGATGATAGGTCTACGGCGACACTGATCAACAACCTGTCTAACCTTAGGGCTGAGTCAAAAGAACCTATCAACGATTTCAATTCACATTTCAATAAACTCTTAAACAAAATTCCTACTGCTTCCAAGCCTAGTGAAGAAGTGTGAAGTGAATGGTACATCATTGCTTTACCATCAAACATAGCAATATTTGTTGATAGAGCTAACAAAGAAATTTTAGCAGAAAATATGAAAGAAGCAATAGTAGTAGAGAATCGTATTATAGCCCTAGAAAAGAAAAACGCGATAGAAGAACGAAAACCGAAGAAGGTTACTTTCAAGGAAGATCCCATGAAAAAACAATCAAAAGATCCATTCGATTTAGAAGGATTGCAAAACGTTTTGAAGACCATGTCTAACGAGATGGTCGACATTAAGAAACAAGTGGCAGAAACTTCTTCTAAAAAGCTGTACAGACCTTTTAAAAGAAACCCTTCGACCGATTCCAAGTCCCCTAACGCTATTACAAGTGCTGAATCCGAAGAAGAAGAAGAGGAAATCGCTACCGAAGAACATACCGATGAAAAAGAAGTTGTAGAGTTACAAGGTATGTGGGATTTCATCCTCCTAGATGAAGAGGATCAAGAGGCATCCCCAGTTAGTACTCGAAGTAGAAATCAACTTGATCCTCCTTAACCTACCCCTAAGCTAAAGAGCACAAGCTCTATGACTAAGGATAAAGTCGCAGCCAATAAAACGACACCTAAAGTGACTCAAACCAGCCCAGTTTAAACAGATCCATCAACTCCATCTAAAACGATGATCGTTTGAGATTAAATGGAGTATAATATCATAGAAGACATGAAAAGACTAGGGCCAATATCACTTTTTACGAATTGAGAAAGTTAAAACACCAACAAAAGATACTTTTGAAAGAATTACATGTTGTACCAGTTGCACCTTTGCCCACCGCTGTAATCTCTCAAGCTTCTCATGACATGGGAAGACCTCCAACTAATGTGATTAATAAAGTTGATCCAAACGATATCGCCTTAATTGGAGGAAGGTCGAGATCTCATACTCCCCCATTTCTCCTTACTTATGAAATTTTCAATAAAAATTTGCATAATTGCTTAGTGGATTCTGGAGCTTCATCGAATATTTTACCAAAGTCAATATGTGTAAAATTGAACGTTCAATCACAAAAATTCGTTGTGCGCATAGTTCAACTAGTTCGATCACAAGTCAAAGTGGTTGGCGAATTAAATCAAGTTACGATAAGGCTGTCATCCAACCCAAAGGTATGTCAAGTTATCGACATTTTAGTTGCTGATATTCCGTAATTTTATGGCTTAATTCTTAGTAGAGATTGGTCAGAAAAACTTCATGGATATTTTGCAACTGATTGGTCGCACATGTGGCTCCCTTATAATGGTAAACCAAATCAGATAAAAGTTGAGCGAGAAAGAGATCAGAAATACATAGTAACAGAACTGGAGGGAGAGAATGAACTGATAGCATACAACAACAACATCATTGGCAACTACTCAGTAGATTATTTCCTAGGAAATTTTAATGCTCATACTTCACCTTACTTAGAACATTCTATTTTATCTCAAGTAGAAAATTTCTCTCAAACAGATAGTTCTAAATGTATTAATTTTATAGATAGTCCTGTAAATAAATCTTTATTTTGGAAGTTATTTTTTGATGGTTCTAAGTCTAATGAAGGACCAAAAGCAGGATGCGTGTTAATTAGTCTAGAGGGAAATAAAACTATGCTAACTTGTACACTCAAATTTGATTGCACCAATAATACCGCAGAATATGAGGCTTTGGTCCAAGGGTTATACAAAGCAATCGGATTAGACGTCAAATACCTTCAAGTTTTCATAGATTCTGAAATTGTAATCAGACAGGTACGCAATACTATACATTTTTTATCAAGTCATTTAAAACATTACCAATCTTTAGTCCAAGATCTAACTGAACACTTTATAGCATTTAATATTTCGTCAATTTCCAGACTCCAGAATGCTAGTGCAGACCTCTTAGCTAACGTAGATTCCAAGCTCATTCCCTCAGAATATTTTAGCCCTGATCGATTTTCAATTGAATTAATTTTTAGACCTTCGATTCCTGATAACATTACCAATTGGAGGATTTTTAACGATGATCCTGATATCGTGAGTTTTCTCACATCTAAAGGATCCTACACTAATCAAATAATTGACAAAGACCAACATGACCAACAATTGCAACAAGATAGCACTAACAATGTTATACCTAAGTCGGTAGTCAGGTTAGAAGACCTTTATGATTTGAAAGATTGGTTTAAAATATCCACCAATTCAAAACTCCAAAGTTCAACTTTGAACTATGAATTAGTAAATCTAGGAACTGATACCAAACCACAGAATATCAACCTAGGTCTTGGTCTAGCTCCTGAAGAAAAATTAGCATATATTCGTCTCTTGAGACAATAAAAAAGTGTATTTGCTTGGAATTACAATGAACTCAAAGCGTACGACACTTCCATCATCCAACATACTATTCCAATGATAGACGATGAAAAACCTATCCAACAAAAGTTGAGAAAGATCCATCCCAATCTAGAAAACCAGATCAACTATAAACTCAATAAGTTATTGAAAGCCAAAATAATTTTTCCCATTCAACACTCTAAATGGGTTTCCAATATGGTTCCCGTTAGGAAGAAAAACGGAGACATTAGAATCTGCATTGACTTTTGAAATCTTAATAAAGCCTGCCAAAAAGATAATTTTCCTTTGCTTCCCATGGAGCAAATACTGCAAGCAGTCACGGGGTCAGAATTAATGTCATTCTTGGATGGATTCTCAGGATACAACCAAGTGTTGGTACATCCAGATGATCAATTAAAAAGCACATTCAGAACTAATGGGGCACATACGCATATCAAAAGATGCCCTTTGGTCTAATCAATGTTGGTGCCACATTTCAGAGAGCCATGGACATTGCATTCAAGGGGTTAGTATAAATTAGTGGTAATATATTTGGATTGTATCACTGTATATTCCACGAAACGAAACAATCATCTTAGAGATTTAAAACAAATCTTTCAATGTTGTCAAAGGTATGGAATTTCACTTAACCCGAAAAAATATTTTTTTTCGCATTAAGTGAAGGAAAACTTCTCGGATTCATAGTGTCAAAATATGGAATTCACATTTATCCTAACAGAATCAAGGAGATTTCTGAAATACCCCTACCTCACAAAAAGAAAGCTATGCAATCTTTCCTTGGCCAGATTAACTTTGTAAAGAGATTTGTTCCAGATTTTTCAAGAATCGTATCTCCTTTACAAGCAATGATTAAAAAGAACTCAAACTTTAAATGGGGACAAGATGAATATGACGCATTCAATCTAATCAAACAAGCAATTGTTAACACTCCATCTTTAGCAACTCCAAAATTTTTTGATCCTATTATTTTATATACATTTGCCTCTGATAGATCATATGCTACGATACTCACTCAAGAAAATCAAGAAAAGGCAGAAGCCCCAATTTCTTTTTTCAATTCCAATTTACAGGGGGATGAGTTAAATTATTCAGATGTGGAGAAACAAGCTTATGCTGTTTTTAAAGAAATTAAATATTTCAGACCCTTTTTACTCAAAACCCATACAAAAATCATAGTACCATTTCCAATGGTAAGAAATCTTTTAGTACAGAAAGATGTGGGTGAGAAAAGAGCCAATTGGGTTACTGCCTTATAGGAATATGATGTAGAAATCAAACCAACAAGTATTGTAAAAGGTTAAGGCTTTTGCAAAATGCTGGCCGGAACATCGCTTATGTCTGAATTTCCATCTGCAGAGATACAAATGTACGAGGTAAGCCTAAACAATGTTGAGTCATTATATGCTGATATCATTTATTATCTAAGGAATGGATATGCTCCTTCAAACCTCGATCATACCAAGAAAAGAGATCTAAGGTTGAAAGCCAAACAATATGAGCTCGTGAATGATGTTCTTTTTAGAATAAATTATGATTATGTTCTCCATAGATGTCTTGAGAAATCTGACGCTGAAAAAGTCTTGCAGGAACTCCACAATTGCCCAGTAGGTGGACAGTATGTTGGAGATGCTACTGCGCATAAAATCTTACGCGCAGGATATTAATGGCCGACATTATTCAAAGACTCACATAACTATGTGAGGAAATGTCAAGTTTGTCAAATCACTGCTAGGAGACAAAAGAAACCATCCTTGCCACTACAACCAATCAACATTGAGCAGCCTTTCGATCAGTGGGGATTGGACATAATAGGTGAGATCGTTCCTCACTCTTCTAAACAACATAGATATATCCTTACAGCAACAGATTACTTTACTAAATGGGTAGAAGCAGGTCCACTCGAGACGGCTAATGCTGAACATATCATCGAGTTCATAGATCAGTTCATAATCACTAGGTTTGGATTGCCTTGTGCTTTAATGTTTGATAATGCATCATATTTTTCTGGTAATGCAATGACTAAATTTGCACTCAAAAGGGGTTTTAAGCTTAAATACTCTGCCAATTACTATCCACAGGGAAATGGATTAGCTAAATCTACAAATAAAAATTTAATCAAATTTATTAAGCGAACCATTGACCAAAATCATAAAAATTGGCACAAGTCTTTAATATATGCTTTATGGGCAGATTGAATAACATAGAAAGCCTCCATCGGCACTTCTCCCTTCAATTTAGTTTATGGAAACGAAGTGGTTCTTCCAACTCATTTAGCAATTCCCTCTTTGGCCTTGGTTCAATATATTGATGAAGCACCAACTTCTTCCTTACAAATAAGGAAACTGGAAATAATTAAGTTAGAAGAACAACGAGAACAGGCCAAAAGAAATCACGCTCATCATCAAGCATCAGTAAAAGCCTCTTTTGATTCAAACATGATATCTAGAAAAGACTTTCAGATGGGAGATCTAGTTTTAAAATGGGACAAGGCTCATGAGGAAAAAGGGAAACATACAAAATTTCAAAGAATGTGGCTTGGCCCTTTCCAAATCATAGAAATAATAGGTCCATCCACTTTTATGTTACAGGATTTAACAGGGAAAAGAGATTCTTCACCTGTTAACGGACATATCCTCAAAAAATATTTTCCATAGGAGATCATTCTTCTATTTTGTAGATTAGTTTTTATTTCCATAATAAAACCGGTTGTAAATGGTTACATTTGAGATTTATGAAAAAGACAAATTCTCTTTTAGATTTTGTTTTTCACTTGTATAAATAGAATTCTTTTATAAAATTGATTGTTATTATGGAAAGATACAGTTAAAGACTCTAGACCTAGAAACGATACTAGTTTCAACTTTGTAAATTTTGATTAAAAAAATGACCTTTAGTGGGAAATTGTTTTATATCAGTTCAATGAAAGGTATCAATAACAAAATGAAGATTCTCTGTAGAAAAGCTCTTTCCAAAAAACTCTACCATTGTCATCCAGAGCTATCTTAAGGAAACAATGACTTCCTCCCCACCTAGGAAACTACAACGTTCAGAGAACAATCCAAGATACACTTTAACTTAAAGAGTAAGAGGTCTCATCACGAGCTAGCTTATCATGATCATAGATATTATAGCTTGCTGAATTTGCCAATACTGCATACCACAACAAGGCAATGAATCAAGATTGTTGCAATCAAAAGGCAAGGGGTCTCATCACGAGCCAGCTTGTTCAGCAAAGCTATAAATCAAGTGAATGACTGTGTCATATATTGGCTATCAAACCAAGACATTATTTTTTAAGGGTAAAAAAGAAAATGAAAGCAATAAGTGTGGATATGGATTTCTCTTTGAAAGTTGTAAATTTCTCTAAGTAGGATACAGGATCATTGTTGGGTAACAGCTAACCCTGTCGAGGCTATAAACACCTGCTGGTAGCAGAGGCTCTACCTACGACAAATGAGCATATTTAAAACTGATTTATAGAGAAGGCTTTGTTTTTATCTTTATAAATCAAGTAATGATTGATGTAGATAGAAGGACTAGCTTGAGGTAGTAAACAATCAAAGTAGAAAATAGAATAGACAAAATATCATTGATAGGTAAAAGCATAATGCACTTTGTCTTTCTATAATAAAGTTTAATTTTCTGGAAAAAAATTTGTTTCGGAAGTTTAGAAAATTCAAAAGAAAAGCAAAGATAACTGGTTCTTCCAAGTGAATCGCCAATTGTTTTGGCTAGCAACAACCCCCCTCGTTATTTAGTGTTATTACTAATACTAAATAAGTGGGGGCCCTTAGTCAAAAAATTAAAAAAAATGAATTAGTGCTTGTATTTCGTTTTTAATAAAACTTACCATCATAAACTTAGGAAAATACCCTCGGAAAATCCAAAGAGCTTAATTTTCATGATAAGGTAAGACAAAATCATTCCTTAAGAAAAATCGCATTCCAAAAAGGATAATAGGATACCTCCTTACAAGCCGAATTCTAAGATTGCGAGATCGCAATGCGAGACTACATATTAAAAAACATATATCGCATCCCATGCATCAAAGACTGCTTACAGTAAAAAATCTTAAATCACCGATATGCGATGGCACATATCACAAAATCGTATTTCATAGAAAACACTTTAACATAAAATTGTCATATGCCATGCTCCTACGATATTGCGATAGAGCAGCAAAGCGATATTACCAGTAAAGTGATAAAATGATATTGCGACACAACGATATGTGATATTGCGAAGCAAATCACAAAATCGCTTCGTCGCAAATCTTTCAAGTTCATTGTTTGAGAGAACTTTTTCCATAAACCGAAACATGATTATGCGCTTTAATACTAATTAATGAGTTAGTTTCCAGTTGTTAATGAAATATGGTTTTGTGCTTATCGAAGAGCCAGTTCACGTAAGGTGGTATAGTTTATATGTCTTCAACATTTAAAGCTTTCCCGTCACCTTTCCTTATCATTACTCTCACCTTACTTGTAAAATGCAGGAATGAAGAACAAAGAATTATACAAAGAAGTATACAGGATATTATGGGGAAGAAAGGAAAAGCTCCAAGCTCTGACGACAAAGAAATGACACCCCTGTATACAGACACCGCCTGTAACAGAGATGCTGGTATTACTACTTGGGAATGCATGTATAATCTACTTGAAGAAGAGAATCCCAAGGTGATGGAGATTACGGCCGCTGCAGGTTCACAGGGGTCTTCTGAGGCATCAGTTGCAGATTTAGCTTGTTCGTTCTTGCACCGGATAGTGGTGAGGCCCAAAATTCTCCCCTACACGGAAATGGTTAGATGGGTACTGGACAGTGCTGACATAAAAAATAGACAATTTAATACTAAGGGTTAAGAGCTTACGGAATCATTATTTTCACAAAATTTGAGCTTTATATCTGCTAAAAGAAAATGCGCAAGAGTCGAAAATCACACCAAGGAAGCCCGGATCAAGAAATGGAGGCAGTTTCCGATGCGCGATTAGCGCTAATTGCGCATCGCTGGGCAAAAATTCTTGAAAATGAAAGCCTCTAATTGCTCAGTCACCTGTAAGCCCAGAAATTTGTGAAAAAGAATGCTAGAGGTAAAAAGTAAAACTTGAATCCTAAAACCAGTAGTAATTGTCTGAAATATCTTCAATATGGTATGTACATATGTATAGAAATTGCAGACAGGCTGGAGATAGAAGGCTCAAGAAAAGACAGAATCAATTAAGAGATTAACTAAGTTAAATTGGGATTCTTACTGGGCGTATTTAGTAAAACCACATAGCCAGTGTATGACTCTCAAATGCATCATCAATTCTTCCGAGAAGATGGCGCCAGCTCTCACTAATTCCGTTTTCACAGGATAGTTAAAGTCTTAAGTCGGCCATCCGACTCTTCTCAAACAAATGCTGAATGCTTGTGATTTCAAGGAGCAGATACAAAAATAGCTAGTTGTTAGTTTTAGATCCAATGTTAGTATTAATTTTTCTTTATTTTTGCCTAAAAGGAGGATGGTCATTTAAACCGTATCCTACATTTTTGTAATAAGTTATTTTTAGATTTAGTTAGTAGTATTTAAACCCTTCTCATGCATTTAGAGAAGTGTCCTGAAATTTATCAAAAACTTGTCCTCAGAACATGCACTTTTGCACCCTCCGAGGAGGTTTTGATGAATGAATGGAACATGATTTATTGATATCTGCATTTAACATCTGCTACTGATGTTACACTTCTGTACTCTTAGTGGATGTTGGATTAAGAAGAGATAAATCATTATCGCTTGAAGCTCATGAGTAGAACTAGTTATAAATGGTACTTCTATCTCTTAACTATTTCTGCCTTTGCGTTAAAGTGATATTTATGTTCATTTGTTTATATATTTATGTGTGAATGCCTGAGTTATCATTTGGCACTTTTGTACGGTGATAGCTATTTATTTATGCTTAATATATGAGTAGCATATTATGTGATATGTTTCTCACAATTGTTTCGTCTAACTTTTTATACGAAGTGGTTTATCTATATTGAATTCTTTTCTCATAATAGTTGAATGATCTTTATTACCGATTGTTATCTGAAATCATTTTAGATCGCATAACAGAAGGATTACACCCTGGGTTAGTGTAGACTTAGATATTTCTGCTTATTAGAATACAATTTCATGTCATTTAATTAGAGTTAGAATTAGAGCATTTCACATAGAAACTTTTAGAAAGGAAATATCAATTCTTCACACACACACACACACATAAATTGGGAAACTAGTCCCATATCCCCAGTCAGACCCACTATACCAAGCAGAAAAGGAGCTGCTAACCAAGGTCTGGACCAGGTGGGTATCCCCCTTGTTGTAGACCCGATTTTTGGGGCTTCAACAGAAGGATAATCCTCATCTTCTCCACAATCTTTGATTTTTACTTACTTTGGATTTTTCCTTGCTTCATCAACCACAACATCAATACTTTCAACAATTTTCCCAAGTATTTTATTGTAACACTTATATCCTTTACTTCGGGAAGAGTAACCAATGATAATGCCTTCATCTGCTCTAGGTTCAAACTTGCCAAGTTTTTCATTAGTCCTTTTGATGTAACATTTGCTTCCAAAAACTTTGAAGTATTTTATAGTAACAATCTTACCATACCAAAGTTCATGTGGAGTTTGAGTGCTATTTACCCGAATGTTTGTTTTATTGATAATAGTGATGGCAACAAATGTAACTTCATCCCTGAAAGTTGCAGGAGTTCTAGACTCATCTATCATGGCACGATCCATTTGTTGAATAGTTCTGTTCATCCATTCTACTGCTCCCTTTTGCTAAGGAGTCCTTGCGGTAGAGAATTCCCTTTTTATTCCATGTTCTTCACAAAAGTCGAAGAATTCATCTGAGGTAAATTCCCCTCCTTGATCAGACCTGAGGCATTTGATTTTGTGATCTGATTCATTTTCAACCAAGGCTTTGAAGACTTTGAACTTTTCAAATGCTTCGTCTTTATGCTTTTGCTGATGATTGTCAACCTGTTCACTGCTCTTTACTTCATCCAGATAACTTTTAGTGGAGGTGGACGGTTTCTGTGCTTCTTCAGTATATCCAAGACCTGTCTTTATTAGAGAATAATGTTGCACTTTGATAATTTCATCTAGCATCTCCGATCCTTTAGCAAATCTAAGATTGAGAGCTTTTGTTTTCTCAATATCCTTTCTTAGACCCACAATTTCACATTCTAATTTTTCATTGTGTTTTTCTCTTTCAGCAAGTTGGAATGTCATAGTATCTATAATCATATTATTTTATTCTAAGAAAATTTTAAGTTTATATATTTCTTCATAAAGGCCATCTTCATCTAAAGCATCCAAGAAATCATCATCTTCAAAAGCCATCAGAAGTCTACAATCATTACTATTTTTATCTTCATCACTATTTGATAAACCATCGCTATCTTCATGCGTATAGTAGGTCTTCTTACTTATGCTTTGTTTTCTATTCCATTTTGTTGATTCCTTACCTTTATTAAGATTATATTTGTGAGGACACTTGGCAACATAATGACCGACTCTTCCACAAGCAAAACATTTGAAATGTAGTTTACCTCTGAATCTTCCAGAACCCCATTGAAGGTTCTTGACAAAGTTTACTTCTTCCCCTCCTTCTGAAATATGTCCTGATTCATTGAATTCTTCTCTTCCTGAAGCTTTGAATGCAGCTTCTCTCATAACTGATGGACCTCCTTTTCTCATTTCGAAGGAAGTTAAGATTCCGTGCAGTTGTGTCATAGTAAGAATCTGAAGATCCTGTTTTTCTTCTATGTCAGAAACTTTTGATTCAAAATTACTAGACAAGGATCTTAAAACCTTTTCAACTAAAGTAACTTCTTTTATCTCTTCACCCAAGTTCTTCATACGGATAACAATCTCATCTATACGTACGAAGTAATTAGCTATACTTTCATCATTGTGCATTTTGAGAGTTTCATATTGAATTTAAGGGATTGTAGTTTTTCACGTTTTACCTGATCGTCTCCTTCATAGCTTAGAATGATCTTGTCCCATATTTCTTTATCGGTTTTGAACTGCATAACCTTGATAAATTTTGATTGTGATAGACTCCCCAATAATGTATTTACAGCCTTGGCATTGGTTTCATACTGCATTTTACCTGTCGTATCTGCAGGAATTGTTGATGGAAATGTATATCCTCCTTCCACAATTTCCCAAACATCTGTTCCAAGAGATTGAAGATAGGATGTGGTTCTTACCTTCCAATAGACGAAGTTTCTTCCATCAAAGATTGTTGGTCTAATGGATCCCTCCCTTTTGTAGCTACTCATGATGATAGATCTTCCTTCAAGTATCGAGCTTCTTCTGAAGGACCTCGTCTAATACCAATTGTTGGAAATAATACTGAGAGGGAGGGTGAATCAATATTAGCAAGTTAACAATATTTCATTTCCATAATCAGATTCATATACGCTACTTCAGTTAATGCAACTTATGTGTATACGCAATTTTATTTAAGGCAATTAGCGTATACCTTTCAAACTTCTAATTTATTTAGTTGATATTTAATCTGTGCATCAGAACCATATAAACAGTAACCAGGTGCAGTAAAAAGCAGAACAGACAATCACACACATGAACACAATATATAAGGTGGAAACCCAATGTGGGTGAAAACCACTTGCAGCAATCGTCTCTATCTTCTTTCAATAAGAAACTTCTTTTTACAAATTTTTGTACAGGTGCAGTCTTATACCAGTACGCAGGCTTCTACCTGCAGAACGCTACAACCTTCTCTCATTCTCCAGCTTCTCCTAGAAGGGAGCTACAACCCCCTAGCTCTTGTACTAGCTGATGCGTTAACTAGTACATAGGTGCTGACCTACAGAAGGCTACAACCTTCTCTTTCCTTCCAAGGACCACGTTTCATAAATTTTCAGACGGGATCCATCAATAACATCAATCAAACATCAAATATATCTGCATCAACCAATTTCCTTTTCACCAACCAAAAATGAATCAAACAATCACTTCTTAGAATGTTGTGACCAAAATACTGTAACAGTAACTAGAACCCAAGCCAAAACCCAGAACACTACAACAGTAAACAGAAGTAGCTAAAATATATTTTATGAGGTGTACGCTACTTCAATGTGTCAAACATGCGTGCATACACATTCTTCCCAAGGTGAACTTGCATATACGCTATTTTGAAATGCCGAACTAGTGTGTGTATACGTTCCTTTGCTATAATGAACATGCGTACAGATCTGTAAAATATAATTTAACCTTTACAACTATTCATACATCCAGATCATCAGATTTACAGATTACAACATGTGCCAGTTATTCAGATAAAATATCAAAAACACACAAAGATACTTCTCTTGAGGCCTTAAGATCTTGATCCATCAATAGGACTTATCCTTCATCAAGCGCTTAGGTTCATCCATGATTTAGATCCAGCCATGCACCATAACCCAATGACCTATATTCTATATCTTACTCTTCATTAGATATTCAATGCTTGAGTGCCTTTGCGTAATGATCTTCTCCTCCTTTTACTATCTTAGGCCTTACTTAATACCATGGTCCAAAACCACTTAGAATCAATAGCTTGGACCAAATACCTGGGGTCAATACTTCAGACAAGATACCTTGGACCAATACCATGGGTCAAAATACCATGGACCAAATACCACAGACTAAAACCAAGTTTTCCATCATGTATGCGTCTTTCCTTCTGTGAAAGTGCGTGTATATGATATACACGCCTTTTGGTTTGCTAACCCACATGTATACGCGGCTTGATCAATGGGGAACCTGTGTATACCTCTTTTTCTTCATTCTATGAGTTTGAACTGTGATCTGTCATTTGAGTGAGTTTCCATCAAGGACGAAACCTATGTCATAACACCAAATCTGTGTCATAATGCCAACATTTAGCTCAACACTCACATGATTCACTAAAAAATGGAATAGGTTGGTCATCTCCATCTTTATTCTTTTGGAAAAGAACAACTAAGGTACTTTCAGAGGCAAAGTAAAAGATATTGAATGGTTCAGAATAATCTGGGCTGGCTAAGATTGGAGCTTCTGCAATAGCCTTTTTAATCTTTCAAATCCATACCTTGTAGGAATAGTCCATTTAACTTCACGATTCTTTCTCAGCGTATTAGTGATATCCTTGATTATTTCAGCATAATTAGGAATAAACCTTCTTAAAAAAAATATTTTGCCAAGGAAAAGCTGAATTTCCTTCTTATTCCTTAGTAATGAAAGTGCTTGTATATATAAAATGTTTTTAGGATCAATGGCTACTCCTTCCTTAGAAATAATGTGGCCAAGAAATTTTCCTTCCTTGAGTGGAAACAAAGACTTTTTGAGATTAAGAGAAATCCCAAAATTTCTACAAATGTCAAAAACATTTCTCAAATGATTTAAATGTTTTTGGTCAGAATCGAGAAAAATAGTCAAGTCATCAAGATAAATAACAACAAATTTGTTTGCCTTACCCATAAAATCTAAGTCCATGGCTCTTTGAAAAGTAGCTCCAACGTTATTTAACCCAAAAGGCATTCGGGCATACATAAATGTACCCCAAGGAGTTGTGAATGATGTCTTTTCTCTATCCTCTAGACTAACCATGATCTGATTATATCCAGAAAAACCATCTAACATATAAATTCTATTAGCCCCTGAAACTTTCTAAAGTAATTGATTCATCTTGGGTAATGGATAATTATCTTTCAAAGATGATTTATTCAAATTCATAAAATCCACACATAGTCTAATTTCACCATTCTTCTTTCTCACTGGAACTAAATTAGCTACCCAATCAGAATATCTCAATTGAACTATAATTTTAGCATCAAGTATCTTTTTGAGTTCGTTTTCAATAACAGGAAGGAGGGAAATATTAATTCTCATTTTTTGCTTAAAAGGTTTAGCCTCTGGCTTTAATGGGATTTTATGTTCAGTGAGAGATGTATCATGTGTCTTTATTTCACTATAATACCAAGCAAAAGCATCTTTGTAGGCTTTAAGGAGGGCTAAATATTTGTCTTTAGCTTCCATTGACAGGGATACAAAATTTTTAACATTTATGATTTCTTCAAAACTTCCAATGTTACAAATTTCAATATTTTCCTTAGGTGAATTTGATAATGGATTTTTGGGAACATCATTATGATCAAACAACTTCTCAAGAGGGACTAACCCTTTTGGAATAAAATTATTAGATAATTGAATAATTATATGATTAGAAATTTTTGAGTCAAATTGTGGTGTTTGATTTTCATTGTAAACTTCATGATTATCAAGTTGTTCTTCCTCAACTTGCAGGGTTGAAAACTCATCAATTACTTGCAGAAAGGATTTTAATTGCTCGTCATCATCAAATATTTTCCAATGTTTAAGATTGTCACGAATAGATGGTATATAATTAGCTTGAATTTGATATTGGATAAGCATTTGATGAGGAACTTTAAAAGAACTAGCAAAAACAACCAAAGAATCTGCATGAATGTTTTGATTTCTAGGAATAACAGTGATATTTAATGTTGAAGATAATTTTTCTATTGAATCCAAAATCTCATTCCTATAAGATCTAAGTCTAAGGTGCTTAGTTTGACAAATATTCCTTACTTGTTTGAAAATAAGTTATAAATCACTGAATACACTTAGATTTTGCACCTTGAGACTTCTTGCTAATTCCAAACCTAGCAGAAAAGCTTCATACTCTGCTACATTATTAGTTACATCAAATTCAGGCTTATAGGATTGGGAAATATTTTCTTTATATGGTGAAATTAATACAATTCTAGCTCCTTCTCATTCCTTTGAGAAAGAACCATCAAAGTACAATTTCTAAATATCAGTGTTGATGGTTTTAGGCTTGTCAACAATGTTTTCAATAGTAACCTGAGTATTTTGTTAATTATTTGATGATAAGTCAAAGCATCCAAATTCTTGGTATAATGCAAAAATAGGATGATTTCTAGCTTGATAAAATTTAAAAATAGTATTCATGAATCTTACTTCTCTGTATAATCTAAGATGCTCACCCCCTTATACAGGAATGGTATCATAAGACATGTCCATTTGAAGGCTTCCTCCTAATTTGGCACAACAATATATTGATAACAACATGCCAAATTTGGGAGGGATATTAGAGACTACAAAGTCTAAAACCACACTCTTAACAGGGATCTGAGCTAAAGTAACCACCAGATCTTTTATAAGTCCAAGACAAGGTACTTTCTTGGAGTCAAAAGTATAAATATCATGATAAGTTCTAGTGACCTCTAATTGAACTTGGTCCATGATTACCTTTGGCATCAGATTATGGGAAGCCCCAGAATGTAACATGCAGTTATATAACAAGAAATCATGAACTTTTAGAGTCACATAAAATGGTGGTACATTTTCATCAATAATGTCTGAGCTAGAACCAAAGCCTACTGAAGGTTTTTCATCTTGTAGACATATTACATCCCCTTAAGCATAACAATGGATGATTGTTGTTAGGTCCCTATAATACTAGTGATTCCCCCATTACTATTGTCATTGTATTACTTATTGTTATTATTGTGCCCCATAGAATCCCACTATTGTTATTTTTGTGCCTTTATATTATTATTGTTAGGTTAGCTTGGTTATATTGTGACCCCTTAGACTCCTATATATAGAAAGGAGGTTTTGTCATTCGTATCATCTAAGAATTGTTCATTTGTTTAATTTCAAGGAGGTTTCCCCCTCGAAGAGGTTGAATTCTAACATGTTGATATATCATTTTATCTTTTTGTGAGTTTGTTTCCTAACATTTTGTATCAGAGCTTTAGATTCTAGGGTTTTGTTGCTCCAAATAGGTCATTGTGGAATTTTCGCTATAACATTTTTTTGCGATGTTTCAGAAGAAAAAAAAAACCCATTTGAGACGAAATTGTGCTAAACTTTGGGTCTGAATTTTAGATCTTGTATCGCTATATTTTCGGAGATATGGTCTGAGGAAGTTAGGGTTTTTGCAAGCTTTAGAATTTAAGCTAAAACAGGTCACCGTGGGATTTTTGCTATAACTCTTTCTCTACAAAGTTTCAGAAGCTAAATAAGGAACCCATTTGAGAATAAATTGGTCTAAACCTCGGCTCCACATTTTAGATACCGTCTCACTATATTTTCGGAGATATAGTTTGAGGAAGTTAGGGTTTTTTCAAACCCCCGAATTACATTCCAAACAGGTCACTGTGGGAAAATTCTCATAACTATCTCGCTAAGCATCAGATTGAAATTTTGTAAGAATTTATAGAAAGAGGATGGATTACAGTTCTTGTATATATTTTTTAGATCCAAAGTTCGAAACAGTGACATGTGGCATGTCGTACAAGTTCGCTCTACTGAACTAGTCAATAATAAGGTCACTGTGGGAGATTTGGCATAACTATTCCTTGGAGAATCCAATTTGGATCAGACTGGTGGAATTGGAAAGAGGGTGCAAAGTGATATTGTAGATCACGATTTCAGAACTAGGAGATCCAAAATTGCAGAGGTACATCAGATTCAATATCGAGCTCCTACAAGTGAAAAAAGGTGTGTATTTTTTAAATTTTTGCATAAGATTTGTTTGAAAAAATAGTTTGAAGGAATTCAAAGGGTATAGTGAAGCATTATTATCGGTAATTGATGCCTCGAAGAAAGAAAATGGAAACACCTAGTAAGAAACCTGAAAGCTCTAGCATGACTCATGAAGAAGAGGAAGAAATGCAACATGATATATCAATATTATGAAACCAAGTGCAACAAATTTCACTAGCACAAAAGGTAATAGAAAATAAGATGGATGGTTTAAAGAAAAGCGTAGAAGCTAAGTCGAATGGCGTGGAAGCTAAGACGGATGATGTGGAAGCTAAGATGGATGGTGTGGAAACTAAGATGGATGATTTGAAGATAGATTTGAATACAGGCATGGAAGATTTGAAGACAGATTAGACAAAGTTTCTACAAGAAATTCTTACTAATGGTGAAAGGGTAGTAAGGGAAACTCATGATGAGAACAAAATAAATGTTAATCATGATTTCATAGAATCTAACATTGGATCGAAGAACCACCATGTTCCAAAGATCAATATGAGGAATTTTGATGGCAAGGATCCCCGAACATGGATACTGCAAATGGAGCAATTTTTTGATCTCCATAATGTGCAAACACACAAAAGGTATGCATTGCAACTTTATATTTGGAACCAAATTAGTTTGTATGGTATCGATGGCTTTGCTCTCGTAAATAAATTTTCACTTGGGCTATTTTTACGGATGAAATGATAGCACATTATGAGGATACAAAAAGAAACACTTTTTGTAGCCAATTAATGAATCTCAAACAAAAGGGTTCAATGATGGAGCACATTGAGGACTTCCAAAAATTTAATATAAGGGTAAAAGATATTCCATAGGAGCATAGGAATGATATGTTCATAGGAACTTTAAAAGATAACATCCAACATGAGGTTCGCCTTTGGGAATTAAATTCATTGGAGAAGACATTCAGGTTGGCAAGAAAAATGGAAAGAAAAATTATGGCAACAAGGAAGCCTACCACTCACAATCATAAATATGGAAGTGATGCTGCCCCTAGCCATCCACAACCTACAAGGTTGACACCACAACAATTGGAAGAAAAAAGAGCAAAAGGGCTTTGTTACAGTTGTGATAGCAAATACACTAAATGTCATAAATGTGCCGAGAAGAAATTATTTTACATAGATTGTGAAGAGGAGGAGGAAAAGGAATAAGGAACATCAAAAGAAGAGGATATACACCAGGAAAAAACCATAGAAAAAGAAGAAATGAATCCTACCATATCTTGTAATGCATTGGCTAGAATTACCACTCCTAAAACTATCAAGATAGAAGGACATGTCAAGAAGAAAAAGGTAATAGTGTTGATTGATTTGGGAAGTGCCCATAATTTTATTCATTATAAGATAGCCAAAGAATTGAATTGCTTCCTATATCTAGCACCAGAGTGTCAAGTGATGGTTGCAAGTCGAGGAACCATAAATTGCTCAGGAAAGTGCCATAATATCAAGCTATCCATGGGAGAATATGTATTGAATAGCCTAATGCTTTCTATTCCAATGGGTGGTGCTAATGTTGTACTAGGAGTCCAATGGCTACAATGCTTGGGTACAATAGCTTTTAATTTTCAAGAACATTTCATGAAATTCGCTTCAGAAGGAAAGGAAATTGAATTAAGGGGTATCGCAGGGAAACCGGGAAAGATAATCATCTTTAATGGAATGACAAAGATTCTAAATAAAGAAAAATGATGCATAATTGCGCAATTATGTTCACTAGAGGTTCCCACATTGAAATCATCCATTTCTCCAGATCTCCAAAAAGTCTTGGACAATCATTCC
>APFE030681300.1:113502-145819 GCA_000404065.3 Pinus taeda
CCCGGCTGGGGGGTTTGGGGGCTAGCGGGGCTTGGGGGCAGTGCCCCTGAAGCTAAAAACAAATGTAAAATTGCCTTGTAAAAGTATAATAATTTCTAGTCAATCTGGGGCATTCATTAGGCGGATGATCTGATGGTAGAACTTATGTTTAGTTTAGGGTTTTTTTCCCTAGAAGGAAACCCCTCTCCTTGTATGAGGGTATTGTATTGAATCTATGTAATATATGTGTATTCTTCGAGCGAGAAGCAGAGAGGTGAGACTGTGAGAGAAAACAGAGGATATTACAGTGGATTTGTTGTAGGTTGTGTCTCTTCATTTTGCTGGATAATAGAAAGGAAGGACTGGCTGTTTGAGGTGAACGTAGCCCAAACTGTGTGAACCACGTATATCTGTGTCTCTCTTGCTTTATGCGTTTTTTCTGTTTATATTTCTGCAATATTTTATGTGTTCCATTGCTCTGTAATATATAATTTTCTAAAATAATTGATTATAAGAAGGAAAGAAGGTAAACAATGTTTCCCTGGCCAACAAAATGTATTTAATCTAATGCCGATGGGTGTGACAATTTATTGATGTAGAGGAGTTTATAATAGTAGACAATTTTATAAACTATTCTCTAATTATTGTTTATAACTTCATAGGGGATTTAAGATGGGATAATACTTAGTTTGATCTTACCCATATTTCTTTATAAAGACTTAAATACATGAAGGAAAACATAATGAAATAAAAACATAAGAAAAACTTACAAGAAGAAAATATGTTTGAGACAAATTCTGAATCATTTCATTAATTTGAAGAAAATCTCCAACTCGATTACAATTTTTCTTTGAAATCTCATCCAAGGGTTCAACCCTTAATAACTCAAAGGAAGAGTTATTTATACAAAATGAAATATCTTCTAGAGACATTTTTAAACAAAATAAAAAAGTAGTACAAAATTATAGGAATTCTAAAATTGCTGAGTTTTGGCACTATCTTTAAGGAATCTGTTGGTGATCTGGTCCCCAAAAAGTGTTGCCTAGTTGTCTTTAAGTTGGTGATGAAAGTTGCTCAATAATTTCACATAGGTGATCCCACCTATCTTCACTTGGCATAGAAATATTAACCAACTTCCTGTAAACTTCATCAACCTTGGTATACTTTTAAAAAGTAGGCTTATTAACAAAAATATGTTTGATTTCATGCTTAATTATTAAATCAAAAGCCAAAGCTTCTAAGATTTCCTTCCCTGTAAGGTGACCCTTTTTACTTGCAAATCTAGCTTTATTAGTTGCAACTGAATAAAGATTTTGATAGTATTCCTCCAAACTGATAAACCTGTCATCCAGCGCCACTAATCTTTGTAGTCCTCTCTGGTTGAGTAAGTTGAACTTGAAATGAAACCTTTAGACAAGAGTTTTCCAGGCTTGGCACTTGGTCTCCAACTAAGTCATGAGATTATTTTTCTGCAAAACCTTCTTAATCTCCAAAAAAGTTTCAATCCTATCCATAATATGAATCTACTCCAACTCACCTCTATTTTTCTAATTTAGAACTTTAATCATGTTTGTGGATTTATCCTTAAGAATTTCTCTAACATCTTCAATAGTTGTCTGGCACCTATCTATCAGCTCTTCCTGTTCAAAAATAATCTATATGGAGGGTCAAGCTTTAGTTAGAGCTTGACCGATATCTGCCCAAATACTTTCCTTGTCTCGAGCCAAGGTCTGAGTCATTAGTGACTCATTTTCCAACTCTTCTATCCTTCTAGTCAATCTATGGGTCTTATGCATCTCTTAAACATAAAGAGTGTCATTTTTAATCTTCTAAGTCTCTAGATTCTTAAATTTCTTGTGAAGCCTTTCATTCTTTTGTTTCTGTAAAGATAGCTCCTGTATGACTTTGTTTAAATATCATGTTGTTGATGTAGACTCTATTATTGTTGATGTTGGTTCCCCTATTGTCCTTGACACTACAAGAGGTATAGCTCTAATTAGAGCAATGGATTTTTGAGAAGATTCCTTTCTCAATTTTCTCTTCCATTGTCTTTATCTATACATTTTTCTCAGTGATCAGCTTGAAAATTGCTTCTTTTTGTTTCTCACTTTTTTTTTTATCTCCTCGATTTGAGGATCCTCTATAGAAGGTAGTTTGAGTTGCTTCCTTAATGTTGATCCTTATTTCTAATAATGTCCTCTGTATCTTTAACATAAGTGGGATCATACCCAATTTTAATCACTAATTCTTCTAATGATTTTACTTTATTATCCTCTCCCAAAGAGGATATATTTTCTATCTTCAATTGTGACTGTACATTTGAAAGAGTTGTCCTAACTTTTGATAATGCCATAGTAGTGTTGGTCATGGTAGAGAAAAGCATCTCACTAGACTACCTATGCATATCCATTTGATCGGTTGGATGTATCTGGTTCACATCAAAAGAAAATATAGTATTTTATAGTCTAAAGAATCCTTTGGGAAAGGAACTTGGGCTTGTAGGAATTCCATTTTCATCCTGCCTTTTTCATTATCAAAAGTTGTCAATAACTTGTGTTGTGAAGTCATTATTTGTTTCCAAAACTGAGCATATACATTTGCCTTCAATGGTTCATTTTTTTGTTTAATTTCAAGGAAATTAGCTAAGATGTTTGGTTCCTCTTTCTCACTTACTCCTATAGACTAGGTGATCTGCAACAAATTCTGTGAAACGGAAGAGGAAGATGGAGGAGTGATTACAATCTCTTTTATCCCTGTAGAAACTTGTGAATCATCCGAATTGATGATTATAGGCTTTTTCTAAATTAGATTAGTAGTGCCTTTGGATTTAGTTCTTGATTTCTTCTGATAATGAATGAAATTTTTCTCGCCTTTTTCAAATGGTGAAGACTCTTATTTGGGCCTATTGTCCTACCTAATTTTAGAAGTGGGTGTTTGGATGGTAGAAGGAGGTAAAGTCTATTTTTCTTCTTCCTGAAGTGTATTCTCCTCCCATTATTCCTAATTTTTGTACTTTTTAATCTCTGGCCTTGGAGTATGATTGTAAGGTGTGGTTTTGAGTTCCACCCTTAAGTTGGAGATTATACTAAATGGGTCATAAGACCAGGTGAAACTTGGTTGGAATCCCATCTATTTGAGGATTGAATTCGCTTCAATACCTATTGATCTAGTATTGCAAATAAATTATCCTACTTGTGACTTGATTTTGAACTGAGATTTACTCTTCCTTGAAAGGAAATGTAGTTCATCCATATTAATCATTTGCCTAATATATTCCAGAGAGAAAATTCTCATTGGAATAAATTTGGACAATTTTTATGGAGCTAATGCACAACGATACACTCTAATCTCTGTATAATTTTGGTAAAGATACCAGTCCCCTGTCTTGGCTTGGTCACTTAGATGCAGGATCCTTTTGATTTCTAGATTGATCCTAGACTCAATCTAGCTACTGCGAATCTGTGCAACTGGATGAATAAAATAGTCAATGAAGTCTGAAAACTTGAAATTAGTTGAGTTCCTCCTGATCAATGAAGTCCACTATGTGATTGTGTGAATCACTTGATGATGATCCTTCTTGTGTAAAGTTATATGCAACTTGTCTTGTTATTAAAAAAGAATCATATGTACTAGCATAGAGGAATATTTAATTACTCCTTCAGTAGTAATTTTAATCAATTGTCCATGAATAATTTCAGCTAAGAATTGACTATAATTATACATGAAAGTAGGTTTGTCTTATTTGGGGAAGATGGATAGATAACCTAGTATAGATTCATCTATTCACGGATCTATTTGGTAACCTAACAAGCAAGAAAATATGGAAATGATTTGTTTAGTTCTCTCAAGGAACATGGATGCTAGATATGATGGGTTCTTTTTAGGAAGTTTGACATCTTCTGGAAGAAAGATCTCAAAAATTTGAGCTCTTTGAGGGAAAGTGAGCTTATGGTATAGATCCATTAAAACTCCAGTGGACAAAAATCTCAGGGATTTATTTTCAGGGAAAAGAAGCATATTATTTATAGTTTCAGGGGTGATGGATATCAAAATATCTCCATTCTTAGCTCCACAGTTCTCTATAGGGGATTTTACTTAGCTTGACACCACATGACTAAGTCAGGAAAAGCATGGGTTTGAGGAAACATATTCATGGGCAATAAGGATTCCTATAAGTTGATTTCATATTCAGATTCCTAGTAAGCTTTCTTTTACGAATGGTGCAATTCAAACATGTCGAATACTCTGTGCCTGTGATTTTGAAGAACTGGTCAGCTAATGGAATGTGATCAAGGTCTAGAGCATTAGAGGCTTTGGGATTTTCCTGTGATGAAGTTTGACTACCAGAGGGATTATCTTTTCTTTTAGGAGCCATAATTTGCAAAAGGAAGAGGAGGAAATAACAGAAGGTAGGGATGAAAATACCTAACAAAAAAGGTTTTGTTCTGATTGTAATTTTTAGCTATGTCGTAGAGCAGAGACAAGGAACATTCAAATTTAGGAAACCATTGAATAAATTAAAAAGGGAGGAAAATCGCATAATGGGGGATGAAGGGCTTATTTATTATAGAGAATGGATTAGCATTAAGGGAAAGCATTACTAAACAGAGGATTTTCATTTATGGCCAACAGGAGAATATAACAAATGGAAGAAATAGACAGGTGGATAGAATGCAATGGAAATGGACATGTGGCATGAAATGGTTAGGGAATGGAAGGCATGGGAAAAGGAATGACACTGATAGAAGGACATATGCATGGAGTGGATAAGAGAATTTCGAAGCGAGGGTAGTGGTAAGTGGTTGCCACGTTGCGAGGGGCCCACATGAATGAAAACCACTTTTCAGAGCCCCCTTGCCATTATCATGAAATGATGGGAGGGGGTGCGAAATGGTTTTCCCACCATTGATCTGGGTGGGGAAGCAGATCACTGTCCAAAAGTGTTCGGTACTTAGCGCTTCCCAACAAAATGGGTTTGTCGTTTTATGACCTTAGCTTATAACCTAATAAAGTTTAAACATGTATAAATATTAATCACCCTTAAGAGGTAATTATCTACTAATAAATCCAATCCTTAATCTAATATATCTTATGGCCAAATTTTGAGAATGTTAGACCAAATTTATTCTATTCTATCCTAACTAATAATGTTCTACCAAGATTAAATAATTTGGTGAACTTATTCACTAATCTAAAGCATAAATTTAAATGATTTGATCATGATTAAATAATATGATTCAAATCAAACAAAAGGTTGTGGAATTTAAACAAGTTGCATAGGAAACCTTTGTTTATTACAATGCAATTTATTTCTTTGAAGTGGCATTTAAATAGGCAAACTTATACAAATTTTGATTTTCTTTTGATGGGCTTTCATTTCATCTCTTTTTTTTTTTCTATTTTTCTCATTTTAATTTTTTATTATTTATTTTTAATACCCTCTTTTATAAATAAAAACTAACGTATCAAAAATAAAGGATGTTACAACTCTTTCTATCGTTGTGACTGTAAAGCACTCAATAAAGAAATTATGGTATTACAGAAAGCACCCAATGAATCCGTTAAGAAATTTCACAAACGCTTTCATAATCTCACATATCAAATCCCTGAAGATGAAATTGATTGTAAGCTTCTCGATGAAAGATTTTAGTATCTTCTTCACATATATGAGAATCCACATATCTTAGAATCATTCAAACCCTTCCCAGCATACCTTAATGTTAGAGCCTCAAAATCTAATACGGACAAGGTTGTTGTCACAATTGGTCGCACATTCTCTTCTCATCAAGAACCTCTAGCTCCATAGTGTGAGGTGAGAGAAGGTGCACACACATCTGTTCAACTATCACATCCTCCCATCCCACCTTCTTTGAACATCTCCATAGATTTGGCTTGCAAGCCTGATGGTTTTCAAGTGAACTTGTTCTCGCAACCTATGTCTTATGGTTCCATTGATCCTGTGGATTGTATTGTGTTGTGTTCTCTCATTCCAGACTCCACATCTTGTGTTCACGGGGATCAAGTTGTCGATGGAATTGGTGTTAAGAAGCCAACCTGTGTTGTCATTTATGATGAGTATGTGTGGAAATTTGAAGAACCTACAGTGAAGGATGACCTCCCTTCATTCGCACCTCATCTGCTTTATCCTGACATATTTTGTTACTCTGTCATTGCATTGTGGAGAGGACACATCTTTCTTTGCAAACCCTCCCAATCTATCATCTTTTGTTTCCAAAAACATAGAGGGTGAACATTCTTATTTTTCATCAACCCCTATATATGATTCGTTAAATCATGAGGATGTTGATGAACATATTGAATTTTCTAATTGTTTCTATTGTGATATATTTACTCCTTTATTCGATCTCAATGATGATTTGTTCATTGTTGATCTTTCTAAGCCACCAGTCTTTGATGATCTACCTTCCGATGAAGTGTAAACCACGTAAGTTGTTGAGGCACTTTAGCCCACGCTGATGGTTATGTTAGGCCCTCGTTGTCTTGAGGTCATGCCCACATCTGATCAAAAATATGATGAAACACCCAAGGCTCCTCATCACTCTCATGTTTGCATTGAAGATCAATCTAGTTCACAGGTTTCACATCCTCCACCTAAATCACATGACCCCGTAACTCATGCATTGAAGGAATCATATGTACACAACAAGCACTCTTGTGAAACGTAAGTTTTCTTTATTTTTCATTTTTACTTGTTTGTCATGGTCAAAAGATTATGCATGTTCATTATTTGTGCATAGTGTATTATATAACCAAGATACATATGTAGAATTCTTATCTTGCACTTTTACTCTTTTCTTTTCTGTGGACATTTTTAAACTCGAAGCATTTTTGTCTTCATTGTTTTATCTTTCTTGTTTTCTAGTTTACATGCTTTTCTTTCTTGTTAACCAAGCCTTCACCAACATGTTTCAAACAATGCACCAGTGGTGGCATTGGAAATATCACTTTACATGAGTAGGCTCATGTGTTGTTTAGTTTAAGATTAGGAGAAGCATTTGCTTTTGTTTTGATTTGTTTGCATGTTTGCTTTGTTTTCTAGTTTGCATTGCTTTCTTTCATGCTTACTTGGTTTGCGTTCTTTTACTTCTGCTCTTTGTTGGTTTGTTTGTTTTCCTGTTATGCACCCATAAGTTTAGTTTCACATGAAATCGTGTGTGGCTCTCGATACAAGCAAGGAGAAGCACAAGAGGACTTGTACAACTATCAAATATTGGATATATGTTTCTCTCCCTCTTTATGAAGATATTGTTGTCTTTAGTGAATGATACCCTAATGGAAAATATGTTTTGTTTAGAGTGAGTTTTGGTGAAAACACAATTCTTTCACTTTAACTAGTATCACCTACTCTAACCAGCTTGTTTTATGTTATCCATTGTCATCTCAGACAAGAAGAGTAAGGTGAGGGGGAAAACCTTACCAAGTATTGTCAAAGGTATATATAACATACTTCTCTGAATGGAGAACCTCTTATGCTCTCAATAAGTCAATATCCCTCTTCTACCTCTGAAATAAATAAGTTCCTATGCATAGCTCTGTGAAGAATGAAAAAAATGAAAACAAATAAAGGTGAAAGAAGAGAAAGGCTGCCTGCGCAAAGAGGTGATGCAAGTAACTCCGTTGGGGTATTGACAAGGCTTGCACTAGAGCAATGCTTGTGTCCTTGTGTGACTTTGTCGAGGTATTGTCCAAGCCTACTGGTAATGGAGCAAAACTAGAGATGAAACTAAGACTCTGACATTTACATTACTTGTGCATCAGTATAGCCCTCATCCCCAATCGAAACAACTTAGTTGACTTGGCTTGTTATGTGTGCTGACCAGTTAAGAGAATGGAAGGGACTATATCATTAACTCAAGCTTAGTTCTGAAGATATGGTGATAAAATAATTGAACAATACTTTTGTACGAGTTAGACTCGCTTTACATGAAACAAGGTCCATACAGAGAGCTAGAGTTCTACCAATGTGTTGCCAATGTTGTAACAACTACAACCACCCTCCAAAATTTTTCCTTCACTTCATTTTGGAGCCTCCCTCCTCAAAATCTTAGTAGCCATCTTGCATTGCTCATGGTACTTGAGTTTATTTTGATTTTATATTTCACTTAACATCTTGTGTTCACTTACTCGTTCTATCGACTAACCACAAGCTGACCTGGAACTTGGTTCACAATCAGTCTTGTGTTGTCTAAAAAAATTGGACCATCCTACAGGTAAGTTGCATTCCCCTTCGGAATTGTGCAGAGTAGCCCAACAAATTCCTTGTGCTCATAAATTGCATAGAGCATCCCAACCAACAATGCTCTTTGAAAATGCAAAGAGAAGGCTAGCCATCACTACTCTCCAAAAATGTGTAGAGTAGGCCAACTAACAATGATTCCCAGAAATTTGTAGAGTAGGCCAACAACCTTTCTCTAGAAAATTGTGCAGATTTGGCTAGCTAGCCTTGGCCACTCAGCCCAGAAACAACATAGAAGTTTTCCCTCATTTGTTGTCTGCTACATGTGCTGGTATGTTTCCCAGTTCCCTCCAGAACAACGCAATTATTCCATGCATGCATGACAAATTTTTATTGAGAAAGAAAAAAAAAGAAAGAAAAAAGCGAAAGAGCATCCCTAGATTTCACGGATCTACTTTTAGCAGTTGTGAGTTACATGCAAAGTTGATTTCAAAAACATCCCTCCATGTGTCACTTTTTCCTAGATTTGTGCATGCATGCCATAAACCCTAAATCTAACAAATCTATTTAATGGACGCCCCAGAGATGATTCTTCACATTCACTGTTGGAGGTGTGGCATTTGTGAGGCATCTAGGAACCTTCGGCACAATCGATGTTGCTTTTCAGGGTAAGTTTTGATTTTCATGTCTTTTGCTACTTTTTCTGTTGCTTTTGATTTCTTGGCTTGTGTGAGTGATGTTTCCCTCTTTTTATTAAACGATCATAGTCATTTCAATGTGTTTTAACTTCTAGAAGTTTCATTGCAAGTTTTTCATTGCATTTCCTTAGTGTCGCATGCATGACCTTATTTTTGCATTAACAGTGATCGTTGCGGCGACTCTCTTCATGAGCTTTGTTGTTTTCCCATTTGACTAAGTGCGCAGACCCCTGTAGCTGAGTGTGTAGGATGGAGTCGAGTCTATAACGAAGGAATAAGAATACTAAAGAGAAGTCTGATTCCAAATCTTGTGTATCTGTTCTTCTTCTATTTCCTGTTTAATTATATTGTCTTCTTTATCGTGTGCACTTATATGAATGTTGAACACTATTAAATATAACTAGACACATATAGATAAGCTAAAAAATAAAGTGATATCGGGTTAATAGTAAGGAATTGAGTAATAACACAGATTGGGCCTCGAGTAGGGTTGTACGAAGGCAACATCGTAGGCAGTGAGGTACTAAAAGATGCGCATAGCGACGTGCGTGTAGGGTAAAACCCCAGACAACCAAAAATAATTAGACATCTCTTGGGTACAGAAACCTAGTTCTAGCACCCTCCCATACTACTTTGGGTGAGACCTCAGTCCACGCTCTGCGAACTTTTGCCAAAGGGGCCAGTAGTACCGGGATTTGTTTGGCTAAATCACCTTTGAACCTAGGTCAGGCACCCACAAGTCAACAAATGGTTCCGTTGCCAGGACTGGAATGTGCATAAGGGATGTTTGATGTCGTGTCACTAGAATTCAACAAAGAAATAAATTGAAGGGTTGTTGGACAAGAAGATTCATGAGTTTGCGGCATAGGAGAACAGGAATCCTCGAATATCTAAGGAACAGTGGTTGGAGCGCTACTTATATACAGAAATCCATGAAGTTTTTTTGTATCCTTTCCTTCTGAACTGTATGAGTCGATCACGAAGATAGCAGATAATCAGGGAAGGTGTAGCTTTGATAAACAAATCGTGTGGACTTCGGAATTGGTGCGCAGATTAGAAGCCTCAGAAGATAAGATTGTGTGAGCTGTGGACCATTGTATTGATCAAAATATAGGAGGATTTATAATTGATTTCGCGGCAGATATGACAGTCAGCTACAGTGAGGTGAAATGACGCTTCCTCAAAAGACCGTGAGGTAAGTATGTCAAATATTTGAACTCTTGGATTAAGATGATATTGTGTGAAAAGAAGGTTATGCAAATAAATTAATGTTTGGAACTATGCGAAGTGGGAAGATCTACAGAAATGGAAGTACTAAAGAATTAGAAACTAGTCCCTTAATTTCACCCTCATGGGAAAGCGAGGAAGAGCTCACAAAAGTTTCTCCGAGAAGCGTGGTCAATCTGATAAGACAATGAATTCCATGCTTACAACCTAGACTCACACCACCACCCATCTCACCATCTTCACCTCCATCTCCACCCACCCCAACTACGCCACCTCCACAGTTCAGTATGGCGAGTGCGATCAAACCTCTGGTATTCAGAGGAGTAGGGAATGAAGATACAGACAAATTCTAGTTCATAGTAAGGGCAGTATGGGAAGAACAATGATTCATGACAATATAAAGAAGGCTACATTGGTAAGCGCATTGTAGGATCACACATTAACATGGTACATTAAGAATTCTAATGATCATCCAAACACAGGAATCACAGAAATCTAGGCTGCGCTGAACAGGGAATTTAGCAAGCCAAAGTTAGAGACACAATCAATTATCAGGTTTAAGGAGATCACGATTCTCCTAGGCAAGACCCCCTAGGATCTAGATCAAAGACTCAAGATTATGATTCGCGAAACCAATATGACATTGATGTATGAGCAGCACCACGCATTGTTTGTAGTGTCATTAACACCCCATTTAAGGATGGGGTTGTCTCTAAAAAAGATTTCCACCCAAGTTGAAGCTTTGGACATGGCAATGAGATTGCATGAAGCCCTTATACAAGATCGTGGTCTAGGAGTCCAGCAAATCTACATGCAACTAAATTTTTTTTTTCTTCTGGAAATGCATAATTTGAAACAGGACATGACACCTTGACCAGAAGTACGTGAGGAGGTATGGTGCATAAAACGCAAAGGCCGGGAGCATGACAAGGACCACTGTCTAGTTTTCACGAATTACTTGGTGAGAGGAGGGCCGATGTCGTCAAGACCTAAGGCACAAGCAGGACTGAGAACGATGCTTGCACTATGGTGCACAATTTTTTAGGTAGGAGGAAAACACACTACAGATAATTTTCATCTATTGCAAAACTATACGTAGATGTCCCAGCAATTGTTTTATAATTTATGCACGTCGGTAGGCCATGATGAATGCACTTGCAGGAGCTACGAACTAAGGATGGATCAGACTCCTACCTACAAGGTATAGACCAAAACACGAGCCCTCGACCCAAATGCAGGAATGGCACGTGCTAGATTTTAGGGGCATGGATGAGGTCAAGGTGGAATGGGACCAGGAAGGGATCGCAAACAACTAATTTGTTACAATTGCGGAGGGCCAAGACACTATGTCCGTGATTGTATGAATCCGACAAGAACATCATGTTTGCACTATACACAATTTGATCATGAGGCAGAAGACTTCCCTACCTTGATAGCGAGGCTATGTGAAAAAGGGGTACTCCAGCCTCCCTCGACTCAGAATTTGGAAATGATGAGGTCGGAGCCACGCGAAGAAGACCCGAATGTAAACATAGTGCTTAGAAGTAGTATCACCACTGGCAATGATAAAGGTAAGCAGTAAGAAGAAAGTGTATGGCTTCACAAGGCTTCTACAAAGGAACCTGAATTTGATTTGGAGCGAGTGAAGGAGACATTCATGGAAGCTAAGAAGAGCTTCATGGAGGGCTCCACTTCAGGTAGTAATGATCAACTAGAACTAGGGATGGATCCTTCAATGCTCACTACCTTTCTAGAGACATGCATGAAATTGTTGCACGACAGCAAGGCTGTAAAAGGACTATAGGAACTTATCACTAGGTGTGTGGGGTCAGGGGAACCGCATGTGGTCCGGAAACTTGGAAAGCATGCATTGCGCATAGGAAGGGAAATGAGATTGACTGCACAAATTAGAGAATATGAAATGGATTAGGTAATTCGGGATCTCGGATCAGATGCGAATGTAATACTGAAACAAACATGGGAACGTATGGGCAGACCCACACTATAATGATCTCCTATTCAATTGTGAATGGAGAACCAGCAGAAGATCCTACCCATGGGGAGATTGCAAGGGGTAACTATAGATATTGAAGGTGCGTGTGTGCTGGCGGATGTCGATGTGATAGAGTTGTCAACGATAGAAATCCCCATCCCGCACTACTAGGCATAGACTGGGCCACTGATATGAATGGAGTCATAAATATGAAGAAGCACAAAATTATTTTTGAGAAAAAGTACTACACATAGTAGTACCGCTAGATCCAGCTGAAGGAGCTCGATACACTGAATCGGTGCGTGACGATGATAGTGATGACGATCTCGATTGCATCTACAAGATATCCCCATGAGAATAGGATTGGGCGAATCCGACTACAGATGGAAGGATTTCGTGGGAGTGTGAAAGCTCTTGCACTTTGGATTCGGACGAAGAAATAGAACGATGGCAGAATCAGCTGCAAGAAGTAACAATGCTTAATTACAATATGATGATAAGATCACTACGCTGTGGAAGAGTGGAGATAAGGGATGTGCCTAGGCATGATGAGTTGACCACGGTGGATGAATTTCTAAAAATATTTGAGAGTGAAGTACCAAAACAACAGCGTTTTGATGCTCTGAAATGGGCACTGCACGCTATGCTCGCAAGATGGTGGGGTACGCACTAGCAGAGTTTCAAGGATTGGCGCAAATGCAAAAGGATGATGCGCCTATGGTTTGGAAAACCCCAACTACGAATGAGAGCCAGTTACGAGGGGCAAGAAAACTTACATGCCCACCTTTCCTGATGCATATAGACATATGACATGCAGCCTGCCCAAGTGCGCACCACTCCCAAGATAGAGAATTGAAACAACATGCAGCGATAGGAAAGGCGAAACACACCAAAGATTATCCATGGGGACGCATTCGACAGGGTGTACGAAGTACTGAACAGGGTTCACTAGGTGAGCTGCACTGACTGGGAACTGCGCGTACCAGTAGTTCGATGGGCATATAGCATCATGTGGAAAACCCTGACTGTGAAAATGATCCCAAGGTTGTGGAATGGAGTAGGAACCGTAACCTCTGAAGAGCATGCAAAGATTAATCCACACATGATAGCACCTGCAGGTGTGATAGTGCGCGAATCCTAGGACGAAGAAATCACACAGCTACGTGAAGTAGAGCATGTAAGACATCAGGAATCCATTTGGCAAGGGAACCTTAGACTTCGCGAACTTGAAAAGGACCGAGTACAGATATGGAATAAAAGCATTTTGATGAATGCAGAGCTCTAGAGGCTAGAAAAGGAGATCAAGGAAGCATGTCTCATTGATAAATTAAGGAGGGCAAGGCAAGATGTGGTTGATCATATTAATGTATTAGAAGACTATCGCCAAGAATTAATTAGTCTGTTATTGTGACTAGGACCGCATATCACCAAACGTAGTAACCAGGAAAGCGCACTACCAATAGTAAAGCATGTGGCGCTAATTGCCACGAGGACAAATAAGGATTTTTCATAGATTATCCTAGAGGGTGAGATGGAGCCTAAAATAAGTGGTCTAACCACATGACTAGCTGTAGGAAGAACAGTCTTAGCACTCCATGCAAGTAAAAAGGAGTGCGGGACTGTAAATTATTCTACCTGGGAGCTGCGTGCTCTGACAGGTGCGTGTAGGAACAAGCTGTCACAAGGTTCACGTCCATGCAAGGGGGGATGCATAGCCATGTAGGTAGGCTGGGAAGTGATCGTTGGTGTCAGCGTTCATGATGGCATGTCTGATTTGAGGCCAAATGGAGCAGGCGACGGGCATTTAAGACAATAGTTATGGGAAAGATTTCAGAAAATATGCCGCCAAGAAAGCATTGATGGCCTGGAATTCAGGGGAACAGTCGAATTTGAATTCAAAAGGTGCTATAAAGCCCCAAGGGCTGGCCAACAGACAACACTTGGTCAATTGAGATTTGAGCAGTTGAACAAAGCGCAAAGTGTTGAGAGTTGAGTGATAATAGAGCCCTTAAGTTCGCGAAAGACCACATACAGTGCAGAAATGATGATGGCCACTGAGGATGGGTTGGGAAGTGGAAACGGAGCTGCCGGTGATGGAGGAGCATGTGACTCAGAGGAAAAAGCCTGCAGTTTCTATGTTTTTTTTAGTTAAAAAATAGGAACAGGGTAGAGCATAAAACATGCTATCTTTTTCTTTTCAGTTAAAATAGCATAAAAGTAATGGATAAAACTTGTTATCTTTTCACAGATAGACAAGTTGTAAAAAGACTTAAGTTACTATGTAAAAAGTCTGCTTTGTAATAGGTAAGGTTATCCATTATAAATAAAAAATAAATTGGCCGCATGCAGGAGGGAGAGAGGGAGGCGGTGCCAGAACTATCATTATGAAAATTCTCCGGCGTTTCTAGCATTGGTTTTCTGATAAAATGTTTGTATAATCGATTATGCTGTGAATTGATAGCGTGGAGGAGTTTTATTATTTCTCACGTTAATCATATTTTACACTTCAATTATGTGCCACAGGCTTTAATATGGATTGGAAGTCGCAATAATTTGTTTGCATGTAGTATAAATAGCTTGGCGACGGTTTTCTTTGTGTTACAACAGGACAAACACAACCACATTTCATTCACGGCACTATGAGTCCAAGCGCCGCAACACCATGTTAATTACAGGCTGAGAATAGAGGTGGCGACGATGTAATTGAATTACAGCCTCGCTACGCAGACTTAGTCACAGTATAATTTATGCCGCATTTATATTATAATCACAGTATAAACACACTTATGCTGTCTTTTTATTACAGCCTCGCTATGCGGACTTAATTGTTTTTTAATATCCTGATGGTAGCAGGCATGTGGTTTCAACAGAACTGCAGGTTTGGTAGAACTGACCTCTTGACATCCGACAGGGAATGTAGAATGCGTTGGCCAGATTATAAATTATCATATTTTTGATATGATATGCGGTGGACCTAAATTTTGTTATGAGCCTTTAATTTTGTAAAAAGGAGGCTTAAGTGAAGCATCCAGGTTTTATTATTTTCAATTAAGTACACTCTGTGGGTTTTAAGGAAAGAAATTGAATCTATTAGTTAATGACTGATACGCTGAGAGTAGAAGAAAGGGAAGTGGACTCTGACATTGAGGAACTTGCTATCAGATTAGGGAGATTATCCCTAACGCCTGCGCCCTCGCCATTGTTAGTGGTATCAGAGCCAGCAACTGACATTGAATTGAATCTCAGGAGCAGGAGAAGGATGGCTTTCAGAGTTGGAAGAGGACGAGGACATGGTGGAATAGGACGGTCTGTTGCCAATGCTGAATAATGGAAACCATAGAAGAGTTGTGAGCTAGATTGGATGTGTTAACCTCAGATAGAAACATAGATGATGGAGATGTCAGTGAGCCCGAAGTTGAAGCTACAAAGGAGGAAGCTGTACAGGTTACTCCTGAGATGAGGTTCTTTTAGTCAGTGTTGAAATCCACAGCCAGACCATGGAACCAATTAGTACCGATATACCAAGGAGGACTGAATCCAGAAGAATTGATCGACTGGATTAATAGCATGGAGAAATTATTTGATTATGAAGAAACAGAAGATGAGAAGAAAGTGAAGTTTTCCGTCACCAAATTAAGAGGCCATGCAGCGCTCTGGTGGGATGGTGTGTAGGCGGAAAGAAGGAGACTTCGTAAGCAGCGAATCAAGAATTGGAGCAGAATGGTAGCAAAGTTAAAAGGTAAGTTTTGCCTAGTAATTATCAACAAACATTGTTTATACAAATGAAAAATCTTAGACAGAGAGCTTTAACAGTGAAATAATATACAAAAGAGTTTTATAAGGTGAGCATAAGAGTTGGAGAAGCCCAAGATATAGATAAGAAGGTGGCTAGATATATGAATGGCCTCAAGATGGACATTCAGGATGAGATAAGTTTGCTGTCTACAAAAATGGTAGAGGAAGCTTATCAGATAGCACTGAAAGCTGAGGAAAAACTCATGAGGAAGCAGTCTGCCAGAGGGAGAGGGACTTTCAGAGGAAACAAAAGTCAAGGTGGTAGTGGAAGATCTACAACACCTAAAGAAGGAGCTAGCAATAGCTCAACCCAGCATGCACCCACAGGAGGTGATGCAAGAGGTAGAGAGATTTTTTCTAGAGGAAGAGGAGGTAGAGGAAGAGGCAGAGAAATAATATGTTACAGATGTAATAAGCTGGGACACAGAGCTTTTGAGTGCCCAGAAAATGCAGAAACAAAGTAGAGGAATGCAATTGTTGCTCCTGTTGAGGGAGAGGCACCAATAGCAGCAGTACCAGAAGAGGAAAACACACCAAAAAGAGGAGAATCTTTGGTAGTTCATAAAGTTTTGCTTAAGCTAGCAAAGGAGATGGCTGAACCGCCACAAAGGAAGACTTTATTCAGGATAGTGTGCAAAGTCCAAGGGAAATGTTTCCAGATGATCATTGATAGTGGCAGCACTGATAATCTGGTTCTAGAGAAGTAGTGGAGAAATTGAAGCTGAAGACAATGAAGCATCCAACACCTTATAAAGTGTCATGGTTGAAAAAGGGACATCAACTATTGATAAGTGAACAGTGTGAAGTGGAATTTCAAGTGGGCAAGTACAAACATAAAATTGTTTGTGATGTGATGCCTATGGACGTGTGTCACATATTGCTTGGAAGACCTTGGCAATATGACAGAGGAGCCATACATGATGGAAAGAGAAACACCTACAAGTTTGGAAAGGATGGTATCAATAATACATTGTTGCCTTTGCAGGAAGAAGATGTACCGGGACAAAAGACTGATCCAAAAAATCTGTTACTTGGAGGAAAGGAATACTTAGAGTAGATAGTAGACGTACAATTGAGACGGGAAGAACTCAGATCAACTGAGTTGGAAGAGGAGGTTTCCTTTGGTGAAGAAGAGGAGAAGATCATTGATGATTTCTTGAGTTATTTGGTAAATCTAGATCAGTTGGATAATGTGAACTCTTGTGTTTGTATAGGTGACAATTGTGATGTGGTTATAGGTGTTGAGAAGGATGTGCAATCTTGTGAAGTTGTCACAAACATGGAAAATAATCTTTCAGGAGATAAGTACTTTGAAGAAGAAAGCAGCAATGATTTTGCTGTTACAGCACAGGAAGTTCTTGTGAATGAAGAAAAGGATCAGCTTGAGGAGCTGGTATATGAACCAACAATTGAAACTGTTGAAACTTGTAGTTTTAAAACTAACAAGTTTTGTATGAATGCGGGGATGATACATGATGATGATCAATTTGTTATAAATGCTGATAATGACAAATTGTTTTTATTAAGTGATGGACAGATAACTGAGTTTATTGCAGGAGTTGAGAATCAGAATTATGTTCTCATAACAGATGATGAGATGGTAACAATAGGAATCTTGGCTTGTTAAAGTATTGAAGATTGCACAGAAATTTTCTCAAAGGAGATGACAGGTTTATGGCATGAGTTAAGTGTTCTAGAGAACAGACTAGAAGTACAGAAGATAAGTATTCAGAATATAAAGACAAAGATGAATGAAAATAAAGAGGTTCATTTTTATGAACTAGAATACAGAGGAATTCTTGGAGAAGATGATGCTGAGGATAGACTGAGTGATAATCTGAAGAATGATTGGGATCAGTATACTGAAATAATGGCAATGGGAAGTAAGGCACTGAGGCCTTATGAATTTTATTTTAACAAGTGTTTGGTGAATGCAGGTATTGGTACTGAAGAACATTTGACTCAGTTAAGCAGTCAAATGAAGGCAGAAGAAGTTTTTTGTTCCAGAAGATAAGAGAGCATGGATGATTGGGTGGCAGTAAGAAATGAGAAGGTAAGAACTGAGCAAGCCGTCTTAGCTCAGCAGGCAGCAAGAAATCAGAAGCTTGAAGAATTATTGGACAAGGAAATTGAATTAATTAGAAGAATCATGTTGAAAGTGTCTCAGAGGAAGACATCAGCAAGGAAGAGAAGCAGTAGAAGCAGCAGCAAAATGAAAATGGGGACAGATTATGAAAGTGCAGCTAGTGGAGCAAGACAGCATAAGATATGGAGACCTGGAGAAAAGCAACAAGCAACAGCAGATGATGAATTGCAGAACAAAGTGTGGGATCTAGTCGGACAAAGATTTAAAAAGCATGATCAGGAGATCATGATTATTTTCTACCTTGGGAGTCTGATGCAGGAGCATGTGACTCAGAGGAAAAAGCCTGCAGTTTCTATGTTTTTTTTAGTTAAAAAATAGGAACAGGGTAGTAGAGAATAAAACATGCTATCTTTTTTTTTTTTTTTTCAGTTAAAATAGCATAAAAGTAATGGATAAAACTTGCTATCTTTTCACGGATAGAGTCTGCTTTGTAATAGGTAAGGTTATCCATTATAAATAAAAAATAAATTGGCCGCATGCAGGAGGGAGAGAGGGAGGCGGTGCCAGAACTATCATTATGAAAATTCTCCGACGTTTCTAGCATTGGTTTTCTGATAAAATGTTTGTATAATCGATTATGCTATGAATTGATAGCGTGGAGGCGTTTTATTATTTCTCACGTTAATCATATTTTACAGTTCAATTATGTGCCAAGGGCTTTAATATGGATTGGAAGTCGCAATAATTTGTTTTCATGTAGTATAAATAGCTTGGTGACGGTTTTCTTTGTGTTACAACAGGACAAACTCAACTGCATTTCATTCATGGCACTATGAGTCTGAGCGCCACAGCACCATGTTAATTATAGGCTAAGAATAGAGGTGGCGACGGTGTAATTGAATTACAGCCTCGCTACGCGGACTTAGTCACAATATAATTTATGCCGCCTTTATATTATAATCACAGTATAAACACACTTATGTTGTCTTTATATTACAGCCTCGCTACGCGGACTTAATTGTTTTTTAATATCCTAATGGTAGCAGGCATGTGGTTTCAACAGAACCGCAGGTTTGGTAGAACCGACATCTTGACATCCAGCAGGGAATGTAGAATGCATTGGCCAGATTATAAATTATCATATTTTTGATATGATATGCGCTGCACCTAAATTTTGTTCTGAGCCTTTACTTTTGTAAAAAAGAGGCTTAAGTGAAGCATCCAGGTTTTATTATTATCAATTAAGTACACTCTATGGGTTTTAAGGAAAGAAATTGAAGCTATTAGTTAATGACTAATACGCTAAGAGTAGAAGAAAGGGAAGCGGACTTTGACATTGAGGAACTTGCTATCAGATTAGGGAGATTATCGCTAACGCCTGCACCCTCGCCATCTGCTGGCGAGGCCGCGCAGACCCCCATGGTCCTTGATGTTCTCGAAGGAACTGGGGTTGTGTCAAAAATCCCTAAATCACCTCGAATAGCGAGACCAAAGAAAAATAAGTAGGCAATGGGACCAGTACGCATGTCCCCGATGAATCCGTGGCATAGTAAGTTATCAATGGAAGAAAAAGGCGAGGCAGACACCATTTAAATAGATGAAGAGGAAGAGAACTTGTAGGCTCTCATTGCCACAATAGAGGAAGAAGAAGACATGGAGGAAGACATACAACCGTTGCACTCTACAGCAAAATTGCCTGAGTATGTCCCTCTGTGAAAGGGGAAAACAAAAATACCAAAGGATCTGGACGCAACGAAGAGTGCACTTTAGACCCTGCTCCTCCTCGATGGAATTACCTTTGAGCGTTCGCTCCTAGGTTGTGTGCCCACCCTGAAATTTGAAGACTGGGACCTCATGGATAGTGAGAAGTTCCCACACTTAGAACGATGAACCTGATGAAACAAAATAAGGAGGGGCCAATGATAACATTAGAGTCGTGAAAATGGCTTCATGGTGTGGAAAAGGCCGAGTTGCTTCATTTGCTATGGATACCACATTTCCATCATGTGCCCATCACCATTTTCGTCATTACGTAGCTGCTCTTCCTAGTATATGATAGGTACTTATGGTTGGAGGAGCCTATTCCCATCACAACAGATCTCATCCACCAAATTTCTCAGCTTCCCTGTAAGGGAAAGGACCTCGCGACGATCGCAGGGAAAAGAAATGATTTGGATCTTGCAGAGGCCATGAAGATAAAATATAAGCTCGAGAAGAAAAAGAGGGGTTACACTATCACCAATATCAAGGATAAAGGGGTGCGCTTAGCCACCCAACTCCTAGCCAGTAAAATAATGAGAAAATGTTGCACTGATGAAGTACCATCGGTGGTGGTTGCGCTGGACGAACAGTGTGCTGAGGGGGTCTAGTTCAACTGGGCCGAGTTCCTCTCTGAAGAATTTTTGCTTAACTATTAGGAGGCCTAGGAATAGGGTAAGACCTTCCACTATGCATGGTTGATCTTATCCATCTTGCTGGTAGCAGGAGAACTGCCATAGGATAGCCAGTTCCAAAGCATTGACCAAGACCTACCAGAGGCCGTGAAGTACGCTTCTCTGGGCCACCAAGGATGCAAGGCGGATTCACGATACTAAGATTTTCTAGGTGTTCATAGAGACGAGCATCCAAATGTGGATTAATAGGAGGCCACACCTGTCCCCCATATGTTGGCATTATGGTTCTGGTATGATTATATGTTTCAGATGTTGTACTTGATGGCAACACCCATGGCATGGCTCTCATTTTTGATGAACAATAAAGAAGTACGCAGGAGAACAGTTCAGGAGGTGCGTACCCGCAGCCATACCGTGCAGGGACCGCATCCAAATACGCGGGTCACCCATTCATGGGGTGCGTACCCCAATGCACACATTCCAAGGCAGTTAAGCGCCCACCCGTGGGGTTTCTCAGTGGTATTTAGCCAACAGTATTGGGTTATCATGGTTTTGGCCCGCGGTATTGATTATTTTATTATTATTATTGAGCCCCATGATCCTTGATTTAAGGAAGAGCTAGCCTATATAAAGCAAAGGAGATCATTTGGCTTGAGCATCTTTTGTGTCTTTGAATATCTTAAGATCTGATCTATTGGGTTCTCTGTTCTTAAAAGATTGATTTATAAAGGAGAAGTCAGAAGCGAATTGGCGAAGGGTGATCTCTTGAGCACAAGTTCAGATCTGAGCATTTGAGGTTATTTTAGCCCTAGTCCAAGGTACGCAGAAGTGCCGAAGGTTCAGTGCGTGGGTACGCAGAGGTGCCGAAGGTTCAGTGCGTGGGTACGTAGAGGCACCGAAGGTTCTGTGCGTGGGTACGCAGAAGAGGCGAAGGCTCAGTGCGTGGGTACGCAGGGCAACAATGGTTCAGGTGCGTGCTTTCTATAGCAGCACGCGGCGCGATTATTCTTCTGGGTGCGTACTTTCTGAGAAGTACGCGGTGCGATATTGTTTTTGGGTGCGTACTATACGCAGTTCAGTGAAAGGAGCAGAGCGTGGCCACGCAGTCCAGAAGAAGGAGATCTGCGGGTATACGCAGAGAAGCAGAAGGTCAGCTGCGTAGCGATGCAGGCCAGTAAGGGAAGAACCGCGTATCTGTGTTAAGATCTTCTGTTGGTTGAATTTTTCTGTTGGAAAGGAGTTCTGGGTTCTGTTCTGTTATTGTTGATCTGGTTATTACAGCTGACTGTATTATTTACATGTACTTGATGATCATTTGATGTATATGGATCCAGTTTGAAAATTTATGAAAAGTGGTCCTTGAAAAGAAGTAGGGGGTTGTAGCTCCCTTTCAGGAGAAACTGAAAAACGAGAGAGAGTTGTAGCTCTCAGCAGGTTGCAGCCTGCGTACTGGTAAAGGACTGCACCAGTACAAGACCATTGTAAAAGGAGTTTCTAATTTGAAAGAAGATAGAGACATATTGCAGCAGGTGGTTTTCACCCACATTGGGTTTCCACCTTATATCTGGTGTTCTTTGATGTGACTGTCTGATTTTCTTGTTCATGCTCATTATTTATGGTATTGGTGTGCAAAAATAATTCGAAGTATAAATAAGAAAGATTTGGTAAAAGAATTAGATAATACTGATTCACCCCCCCTCTCAGTATTATTGTCAACACCATAGTGCACAATAGTCTGTAGATTTTTGTAGACTTCAAGACGGACATGCACAATATCTACATTAGGGCACGAAAGGATCCAATGCAACAGTGGACAAAGCACCCATTCATAACCACTGACGATGAGATCTTTATGGTGTTAGAGACATGGCCTCCTGAGTGGTGCGCCCCAGATTTGGCGAAGTTGGAAAAGACGATAGCACAGAAAAGGAAGGATGATACCAAGCTGCATGTCACCCAACTAGCTGAGAAAAGGCACAACAAAAAAGCGACAGCTAAGATCTGGGTAGTCCGCAAAGCGGCACAGGTAGTCACTAAGTAGAAGAAGGCCGTCGAAGCAGTAGCGCAAATAGCAGAGGATACAACAATGCAGGCAGAGGATGGCCAAGTAGTGTCTCAAGGATAAGAGGCAAAGGACACGAAACTTGTATAAGAGAGCATGGACCTAGGGACCACCTCTACACAGCTCAAATGACTGTGCATCGCAAAAATATCAGGTCCAAGAAAGAAGGTCAAGGCCTCAAAGATAGTCATCGATTTGATCACCTTAACTGAAGGTGATGTCCATGACATCGATGAGATGGTTTGCGATGTCATTAGTGAAGTGCTCCAAGATTTTATGATGGAGCAACAGACTGTGTTGGGGGCCCTAAGGGCACAACTACAGGAGTTATAGGTGTGGCCCCTGCAAGAGGGCACCCTGTCTACCCACGTCGCAGCAGGAATGTTAGCAGCAGAATAGATGCTACATGCAAAGATGGCCAATACAATAACCTTGCTAGAGGCAACGCTAGTCTTAAAGAGCACAATGGATTGGGTGACACTTAATACAATGGAAGGCATTGGCCTTAACTTGGTTACCCTTCCCCGCGACACACTTTATCAGCTACAGGATGGGATAACAACAGAACTCCGCGCTAGAGAGAGCCACGCGATCCAGGTTTTGAGCGAGTAAAAGATCAATATAGAACAACTTAGTTTGTAGCATGAAGAGTTGGTGTCGCAGAACTGAAAGTTGGTACAAATAGTTGATGATGCTTGTCAGCGCATCACAGAGTTTTCCATTGTAGCCGACCTAACAATAGAAGTTCAGATCCACTGTTTGGTAAGTGGAGTCCGCAACACACATGAGGAAACAGCAAGAGTGCAGCTAGAGTTGAATCTCCAGATTGATGAGCTGCGGCTGAAGGCACAACCTTCCACTCTCCTAGAGGTCAGAGAATAGCACGCCAGCGCTATTGCAGTAGGGATAGAAGAGATTGGAGGTCCAGTCCATGACTATACCAACATGTTAGAGCAGGTGCTGGAGGTCCTCACTACGTTGCAGGAGGACCCCAACATCCAACAATTGGAGACCGAGGCACGCAAACTCCAACAAAAATATGAAAACATTAGAGGGATTGCATAGATAGTATTCCTTACTCAGCAGCTTGTAAGGATGCAGCAAGCTAAGGCTTTAAAAGAGCAGGTGGACGCGGTGTGCCACAAGGAAGTAGTTCTAAAAGCACACATCCAGCCATGGATTTATGAAGCCTTCACAATCACAGTGGGTATTGAAGGAAATCTTGTGCATATTCAAGGAATGCACGCATAGATGCAGCGCAACACACCAAAAATAGAGGGTTAAAAAGCAAGAATGCGGCAGGTTTAGCAGGTAGTAGCTCAGTGTGCTTTTGACATTCAGACTATTCAAGACCAGCTGAAGGGACTCTGCGCCAAGATCGTCGCACCGATAGAGTGACTCAAGCACGAGTTACGACATTTGTGTTGGAGGCCCATTGGGCATGGAATCCCCCCACAACATGTTTTGGGGCTCAGAGCCCAAGTTTTGAGTACTATTATTGTAAAGACTCTGCGAATTGCGGGCGCAGAGTGTAAATTGTATAATAGAGTCATAGGGTTGTCTGCCCTAAGTTTTGAAGGTAGTGTTAGCCTACCCATGGTCCACAGACCATGGGATTATATAAATAGATCGAGGCTCTAATTTTTAAAGTAGCGAAGAAACAAGTAGGAAAGGAATGGAGTCTAGAAGATAGCAAGCGTTGAGAAAAGGTCTAAGTGCTTTTAGGTCGTAGTAGTAGGAAGAGGCTCTGCAACTGAGTGCACAAAGGCCCAGTAATGTCCACAGCTGAGTGCGTAGGGTGGAGTCGAGTCTGTAACCAAGGAAGAAGAATAATAAAGAGAAGTATAATTCCAAATTGTGTGTATCTGTTCTTATGTTATTTCCTGTTTAATTATATTGTCTTCTTTATTGCATGCACTTATATGAATGCTGAACACTATTAAAGATAGCTAAACACATACAGATAAGCTAAGTGATCAACTAATATTGGGTTAATAGTAAGGAATTAAGTAATAATACGGATTGGGCCTTGAGCAGGGCTGCGCGAAGGGAGCATCGTAGGCGGTGAGGTACTGATAGAAGTGTGTAGCGACGTGTATGTAGGGTAAAACCCCAGACCACTGAAAATCATCAGACATCTCTAGGGTGTACAAACCTAGTTCTAGCACCCTCCCATACTACTTCGGGTGAGACATGATTCTGTGCTCCACGAACTGTTGCCGAAAGGGCCAGTAGTACTAGGATTTGTTTGGCTAAATAACCTTTGAACCTGGGTTAGGCCCCCACAAGCCGACAGTCATGCAAGAGGTTGGATACCACCTCTCGAGAGGGTTGTCAGCTAGAATACACAAGAAGGCACCATGTCCTATGCTTCCTTTGTAATTGGGTTATACGTAATACAAAGTGTGAAAGAGGCGGATGTTGAGGTCGAGGACTTCAAGAAGTTTGACTTCGGCACCAATAGTTTCAATTTGTATGATCCACATTGTTTATGTAAGGGCCACTATATGAGAGTTTACTATCCTTGGATCCATGGGGGGTATCATTTTCCATAGGAAGACCCTGGAAGATATTGTTATAACTTTTCTAGGATCAATGAACCAGACATTATGGCAGTACAGTGGCTAGCAGCACTCAAGGCAACAACACCACAGAGAGTAGCACCAACAGCAGTAGCAAGTAGCAAACCTACACAGGACAAAGGTGAGAGGAAGATTTTTAAAAGCACAAAGGTAGAACAAAGCTAAAATTTTATGGAAGATCCTCTCATTGAAAAAGTAGATTTTGAGATAGAAGTAAAGAGGCAACAATGCAACAGGAGAGGAGTACAAAAAAGGAGATATAGAAAATACTGGAAGAGATGGAGAGGAAGTTTCAGGAAGTAGAGCATAAGCTTAAAGAAAAAAAAGGGTTGCGCAGAAGAGAGAAGGAAATGTACGAAAAACAAGAACAGGAGGAAGTGCAAGGCGCATTGTTGGCTTGTTGGGGCCTGACCCATGTTTGGAGTTAATTAGAGAAACAAATCCCTATACTACTGGCCCTTTTGGCAATAGTTTGTGGAGCGCAGACTGAGGTCTCACCCGAAGTAGTATGGGGGGATGCTGGAACTAGGTTTCCGCACCCTTGAGATGTCTAAGAGGTTGATTCGGTCCAACTGTTAGTCATTGCACATAGGTTACTTCGAGCACTTCCCTGACTTCATGCCTTGATATATTTGCCTTCGTGCAACCGTAACCAGGGACTGTGGGGCTTCCGTGCTGCTGGAGCAGCGCTCTACATTATTTCCCTAAGTCACACCTGAGATCTTACTTATCTTCTTACACCAGTTAATTATCTTCACGTAAATGGGTGCCTTATGTTATATTTATTTATACAGCACATTCGTATGAGTTTGAGCAGAAAATAATTAGTAAACTTGAAATTTATACCCAATAATATATACAACAGGAAGAGATACACAAAAATATGATAAAACTTCTATTTATTAATGCTTCCAATGGTTACAGACTCGACCTTCCCTACGCACTCAACTGCAGGGGTCCGCGCACTCAGCTACGGACTACTAGGCCTCTATGCACTCAACTGCAGATCCTTCTCCTACCCTATGACTCAAAGACACACTTTACACTTTGACTCAATTACTTCCTTAGACTCACCATGCTTCTATCTTTTTTTTTTTCTTTCTACACTAAGAACCTTTCTCTATTTATACAATCCCATGGTCTGCGGACCATGGGTAGATGTTTCAAGCTGACATTACATTACAAAAACAAGGGCGGACAACCCTGTGACTCTATTATGACTTCGCACTCCATGCCCACAAATCTCTAAGTCTTTACAACGAACTTGGTAGAAACTTTGGCTTTAAGCCCCAAAACATGTCTTGGGGGGGATTCCATGCCCAACACACGCAAATAGCACAAAATTTCCAATACATGTTGAAGACTAAGATCCACTAGCAACAGATGAGGAATAAGGTGAGTAGTCGCAAGAACAATAACTTGCTCAGCAGTATGAACCGATAGTAGAGCATATGGACACAGAGGTGGAGCAGTTGGAACAGGATCAAGACACCGATTTCATGCCAAAAGCAAGCAAGGTCACCCCATAGGCTTCACTAGCTCCAATAGTAAAGCAAGTCCCAATTGAACAAGAGGATACCATTCTCCTTGAGGATAATCCAGGAATGGATGTGTACAACATAACCTTTGATGAGTCACATCACAGAGTTGTGTAGGCACGCAAAAAAAATATCCCAAATGAGCATGCATCACCTGTGCAATTTGAAGAACGGGTGATTATGTTAGATATGTCAAGACATCCAGCTTCCTTGGTTGATGCTACAAAGGCTTATGCTGAAGTCATGAGCTCAAGTGTGAAGTTATTAATAGCACAAAATGAGTGCATGGATAAGGTATTCCAAGCAGTCAGGCAGAGAGAGAAACAATCAAAGGATCTTCCATAGCGGAGATGAATACAATGATATTTGCTGAAGTTTCGACTCTTGAGATAGTCATGCAGAGACTGTATGACAGGTTCTTCACCATGCACAAGGAAATTTTCCATCTACATGGTCATCAAAAGTGCTACACCAAGATAACGTGAACACTCATAGACATACATGTCATTGTTGATCACGTACAAACATGTACAATGAGGTTCAAGGGAGCCCCACCTCACTTGCACAAGAGACGAAGCCGTAGGTTGAGTTGGTCAAAGAACGCATCTGGAGTCTGATATAGAACTATGTAGCATACCTAGGGGGGATATTATGGGGTACAGAGGGAGGTATCCAAGGGAATAATGTAATAATGTGATGGTTCATAGTTAATAAATAAAGTGGTTAACCCACACCATGTAAGAGACCACAAGTAGTTAGGAATAATGAGATTAGCCCATTGTATTAGATATATGGTATTGAGAGATCCATGGTATTGTATGTATGAAGCCTATATAGAGGCTAGATACTCCCCATTGAGAGATATCGAGGATTATTGTATTGCCAAGCATATGACTTGTGTAGTGTTCTCCTTCCTTAAGGAGTGATTGTATGGTATCACCCTATCTCAAGGGTTTTGATTAATAAAGAGAAGAATCTCTATATTCAGATATTGTTATTTCTGGGCATATTTCTATTTGCATATATTTCCAAGTTAGATCTATTACAAGTGCTATCGGAGCACTTTCTTGGGCAAAGTGGGGAGATTTTTTATTTTTTATTTTTGCAGAAATGTTTTGGGGCGACAAGTTTTCAAATCAGATATGAAACCCCTGGGGAAAAAATGTAGAATGAAATTGTAGATCTAGAATTTTTACAAAAAAAATACCCAAATTCAAAAACAAGATTGGCTAAATCAGAGTCTGGATGAGGGAGATACCATTGATTTAAAAATCAATTGTGTTGTAGAAATTTTTCTGACGACAATACATGGACAGTGGATCTCGAGTCAATTTTTGAAGTTTTTGTGGACAATTTTGAGAACTAATTGCATATTTGAGATCCTCTTGAAGAATTACCCAATTTTGAAAAAACAAATCAGTCAAATCAGAGTTCAGATGAGGGAGATATCATTGATTTAAAATCAACTCCTTTTACAAAAAAAAAAATATGACGGTGGGACAATGCAATGCAAATCTGAATTCCAAAGTGCCTAGATCAGGATTTCTATCACATAAAAATATGCAAAATGGATATTCCATTTCTGAAAATAGGTTATAATAATGATTCTGAGAAATATTGACCGAACTGTGGCCATTTTAAATTTTCGCCAAGTAAGTGATTTTTTTTTCAAAACCCTCTTAGTGGCTTCTAGAAAAGGCTATTTTACAAGAAAAGATAATGATCCTACTATTGAAGAACTCCAAAAATATTTGAAGAGAACCAGTTTAAAACATTGGAGAGATTTACTATGCCTTTTTTTGAAAGATGAGGCTAACAAATGGTGGAGCTTGGTGGACAATAAAAAGGTGTCCAACCTTTCAGATGAGGAATATGAAAAACTCCTTTTGGACAAATGGTTTCATGCTACACAACAGGAGAATGAAACATGAAAAGGGTTATTTTTTTATTCTATCTCCTTATTACAAGTTTATGGATGTATTCAGAAGGAGAAGATCATTGTGTCTATAAATCTCTAAACAAGAAAAAATTTATAAATGTTAATCTGGAAAAAATATTGCAAGTCCCAACCAAACAAATCAAGCACATACATGTTAATAATGAGCAGGTGCGAGTTTATAAATATTTGAAGATTTATATGGATAAATATGTATTACATTCTAAATTTTATGCTTCAGATATGGCTAATGCGGATGTTGTTTTGGGATACCCTTGGATGGAATCTATTGGTACCATCGATATTAATGTGTAGGAGAAGTTCCTAAAGCTCTAGTATAAAAAGAAAAAAATTACATTACATATATTTCCATCAATAAGTAGGTAGAGTCCAAGGAGGATGAAGCAAAATATGTTGCAGTTACTGACACACCAGATAAGTAATCCATGGTTGAAGTAATACTGGAAGATAAGAAACAATGGTAGGTGCCACAACAAGTACTAGATACTAATCAGGATCCATTAGGTGGTGAATTAAGGAAAGATACACCATTGGTTAAAACTTCAGCATATCATGAACCACATCACCTAGTAGGAAAACAACCAACAATATGGAAACGAGTCAACAAAAAGGAAAAGAACCCATGCATGATGAATAAAGAGGTACGAAAATACACCCACAACACATAGACATAAAGGAATCACCAATATCAACTCCCATCTCAAGCAAGCAAGGCACAAGCTAGATAGAGTAATCACCTGTCTCTGGAATGGCTAGATGCACGTCCATGGTACCAGTGGACTACTCTTTTGAGTAGATCTTATTTTTTGTGTTCTTCTTATATTTTGCGGATGAAACATGTTTTGGGGGGGTGAAATGTGGTATACCTAGTGGGGATATTATGGTGTACAGAGGGAGGTACCCAAGGGAATAATTTAATAATGTGATGGGTCGAAGGAGAACACTCCACAAGCCATATTCGTGCTAATACAATAATCCTTGATATCTCTCAATGGGTAGTCTCTAGCCTCTCTATAGGCTTCATACATACAATACCATGGGTCTCTCAATACCGTATATCTAATACAATGGGCTTATCTCATTATTCTTAACTACTTTTGGTCCCTTACATGATGTTGGTTAACCACTTTATTTATTAACTATGACCCATCAAATTATTACATTATTCCCTTAGGTACCTCCCTATGTACCCCATGATATCCCCCCTAGGTATACTAAAATCCCCTTGTGTTTGGATTTACAAAGTTGTCTGCATCCTTCTTCTCTTGTTCTTTACTTTCCTCCTTATTTCGGGATATTCCCTAATCAGATGCCAATGCTCATGGTAATGTCTGCATCTGAAGGGAATTTTTTCATAATCGACAAGATGCAACCAAATTTCATCCCATAATTCCAGTTTGATTACTTCTGATAGCACACCAGACACATCCATCTCCACACAAATATTTGTATACAATGTTTATCTACCTTGTAGCATCACATCTAAGATCTTGACAAACTTCCCTTACATATCTCCTATAAGCTTCAAGGTCAAGAGTAGCCAATAATATAAGGGTAGGGAATACAACTGGACCCAAATTGTAACATTAGTAAATGTCTATTTCTGTGGAGTAAATTTCTCCTTCCATGGCCACATGTACAAGCTTGCAGAGGAAAATAAATAGAAACCTCCATCAAAGTCTTGATCATTTTCCTCTAGATTAGAAAATACCACTGTAAAAAAACCTTTAGACACTAAGTAAAACTCTATTTGACCATGAGGCTTCTAGTGGTGCTTGATCCAATCACATAATGTTTTCTCTGGGGGCCATAACCCCATAAACTTGTATATGATCGAATACATTCGAATATGTTCCTTAAAGGATTGGGTCTAGGGATGTGTGATTAATGTTGCTAGAAATACCATCATTTTGGGCTTGCATGGGCCATTCCTGTTAGTCCCTTTTGAATTTTTCTACTAATTTGACTGACTACCTATGGTACCTCTATCTTCTTCTCTTCTTCGATCATTCTTGCCTTGATTACCTACCCTTGCCACTCCTTGACTAGTGCCTCTTGACCCTTGAGCTTAAATTCTAAAACCTACTTTGAAGACTTTTCCTTTATCAACTACCATGTTTCTGTAGGAGGGATCCCCACTCCCTCCCCTTATGAACACCATTTGAACTCGGACCTACCTGCAAATGCTCATAAAACCCTAGCTATCGCCTCCCACTTACAACATGTAATTTTCCTTAGGTTTATAATATTGAGTTTTATAAAATTAAGGTTTTATAATATTAATATATTAATCTTACAATTCATAAGATTAAGTTTAGGATTTAATATATTAAACTTAGGGTTTAATATGTCAAACTTAGATTTTATAATACAAATATAAGCATTTATAATATTAATCTTAGGTTTTATAATCTTAGTGTTTATAATATAAATCTTAGGGTTTATAATATTAATATTAACATTTATAATTCTAAGGTTTAATATATTAAACTCGGGGTTAATAATATTAATCTTAGGCTTTCTAAAATTGGGTTTTATAATGTTAGAGTTAATATTATCAACGTATCAAGCTTAAGGTTTATAATCATAGGACTTATACTATTAAATTTAGAGTTTGTAACATTAATATTAGGATTTATAATCCTAGAGTTTAATATATTAATCCGAGGATTTATATAATTAATCTTAGGGTTTATAATATTAATATTAGTGTTTTGAATCCTAGGGTTTAATATATTAAACTTAGGGTTTAAAACATTAATATCATAGTTTATAATATTAATCTTAGGGTTTACAATATTAAGCCTATTGGACATTGGATAAATAAACGCTCCCTGTGTGTTTGACGACATGTTCTTAACCACCTCTCATGGATCCATTAACTTTGATGATGCATCCGTTTACTAAGACCTTCGACTTTTGGTGTAACGACAATCATGATTCCAACAAGTGGTATTAGGGCCAAACTTCTTGAGTTTGAACCACACCGAAATTGCGCTGGGGGGAGATTGTTGGGCATTGGATAAATCAACGCTCCTCGTGTGTTTAACGACATGTGCTTAATCACCTCTCGTGGATACATTAACTATGGTGATGCACCTATTTTCTAAGATGTGTCGGTTTTGGTGTAACAAAACTTCTGATTCAAACAAGACTTAGGTTTTATAATCATAGGGTTTATAATATTAATCCTAGGGTTTTTAATATTAATCTAAGGGTCTATAATCATGGTGTTTAATATATTAAAGCTAGGGTTTATAATTTTTGGATTTATAATATTAATATTAGGTTTTATAATATTGCATTTTATAATGTTAGGGTTTATAATATTCATATTTTAATCTTAAAGTTTATAACATTAAACTTAGGGTTTAATATATTAATATTAAGGTTTATAATATTAATCCTAGGGTTTATAATCATAAGGTTTAATATATTAAACTTAATGTTTAATATATTAATCTTAGGGTTTATAATATTTGGTTTTGTATTTCTATGGTTTATAATATGTGGTTTAATATTGCAACATTGAAATGGTACAAAAATCTATCCAATATCACATTGTGATAAACATTGTCTCAATGCGATAATCAGTTTGACAATCATTGTGAGAATGTTACATTACATTGCAATTTATTCAATGTAAAATTGCAAAATTACATAATTGAGATTTAATTTTAAGGTTTATAATATTGGGGTTTATAATATCAATCTTATAATCCTAGTGTTTATAACGTTAATCCTAAGGTCCCCGGATGCAGGTGATTGCAATGAGCAATAAGTTGACGGGACAGGGGCTGGACAGGGCAG
>APFE030681300.1:147798-187830 GCA_000404065.3 Pinus taeda
GCCCCATGATCCTTGATTTGAGGAAGAGATAGCCTATATAAAGCAAAGGAGATCATTTGGCTTGAGCATCTTTGGTGTCTTTGAATATCTTAAGATCTGATCTATTGGGTTCTCGGTTCTTAAAAGATTGATTTATAAAGGAGAAGTCAGAAGCGAATTGGCAAAGGGTGATCTCTTGAGCACAAGTTCAGATCTGAGCATCTGAGGTTATTTCAGCCCTAGTCCAAGGTACGCAGAGGCGCCGAAGGTTCAGTGCGCAGGTACGCAGAGGCGCCGAAGGTTAAGTGCGTGGGTACGCATAGGCGCCGAAGGCTATGTGCGTGGGTACGCAGCGAAGGCTCAGTGCGTAGGTACGCAGGGCAACAGTGGTTCAGGTGCGTATTTTTTGTAGCAGTACGCGGCGCGATTATTCTTCAGAGTGCGTACTTTCTGAGAAGTGCGCGGCGCGATATTGTTTTTGGGTGCGTACAATACGCAGTTCAGTGAAAGGAGCAGAGCGTGGCCACACAGTCCAGAAGAAGGAGATCTGCGGGTATACGCAGAGAAGCAGAAGGTGAACTGCGTAGCGACGCAGGCCAGTAAGAGAAGAACCGCGTATCTGTGTTAAGATCTTCTGTTGGTTGAATTTTTCTGTTGGAAAGAAGTTCTGGGTTCTGTTCTGTTATTGTTGATCTGGTTATTACAGCTGACTGTATTATGTACATGTACTTGATGAACATTTGATGTATATGGATCCAGTTTGAAAATTTATGAAAAGTGGTCCTTGAAAAGAAGTAGGGGGTTGTAGCTCCCTTTTAGGAGAAATTGAAAAACGAGAGAGAGTAGTAGCTCTCAGCAGGTTGCAGCCTGCGTACTGGTAAAGGACTGCACCAGTACAAGACCATTGTAAAAGGAGTTTCTAATTTGAAAGAAGATAGAGACATATTGCAGCAGGTGGTTTTCACCCACATTGGGTTTCCACCTTATATCTGGTGTTCTTTGATGTGACTGTCTGATTTTCTTGTTCATGCTCATTATTTATGGTATTGGTGTGCAAAAATAATTCGAAGTATAAATAAGAAAGATTTGGTAAAAGAATTAGATAATACTGATTCACCCCCCCTCTCAGTATTATTGTCAACACCATAGTGCACAATAGTCTGTAGATTTTTGTAGACTTCAAGACGGACATGCACAATATCTACATTAGGGCACGAAAGGATCCAATGCAACAGTGGACAAAGCACCCATTCATAACCACTGACGATGAGATCTTTATGGTGTTAGAGACATGGCCTCCTGAGTGGTGCGCCCCAGATTTGGCGAAGTTGGAAAAGACGATAGCACAGAAAAGGAAGGATGATACCAAGCTGCATGTCACCCAACTAGCTGAGAAAAGGCACAACAAAAAAGCGACAGCTAAGATCTGGGTAGTCCGCAAAGCGGCACAGGTAGTCACTAAGTAGAAGAAGGCCGTCGAAGCAGTAGCGCAAATAGCAGAGGATACAACAATGCAGGCAGAGGATGGCCAAGTAGTGTCTCAAGGATAAGAGGCAAAGGACACGAAACTTGTATAAGAGAGCATGGACCTAGGGACCACCTCTACACAGCTCAAATGACTGTGCATCGCAAAAATATCAGGTCCAAGAAAGAAGGTCAAGGCCTCAAAGATAGTCATCGATTTGATCACCTTAACTGAAGGTGATGTCCATGACATCGATGAGATGGTTTGCGATGTCATTAGTGAAGTGCTCCAAGATTTTATGATGGAGCAACAGACTGTGTTGGGGGCCCTAAGGGCACAACTACAGGAGTTATAGGTGTGGCCCCTGCAAGAGGGCACCCTGTCTACCCACGTCGCAGCAGGAATGTTAGCAGCAGAATAGATGCTACATGCAAAGATGGCCAATACAATAACCTTGCTAGAGGCAACGCTAGTCTTAAAGAGCACAATGGATTGGGTGACACTTAATACAATGGAAGGCATTGGCCTTAACTTGGTTACCCTTCCCCGCGACACACTTTATCAGCTACAGGATGGGATAACAACAGAACTCCGCGCTAGAGAGAGCCACGCGATCCAGGTTTTGAGCGAGTAAAAGATCAATATAGAACAACTTAGTTTGTAGCATGAAGAGTTGGTGTCGCAGAACTGAAAGTTGGTACAAATAGTTGATGATGCTTGTCAGCGCATCACAGAGTTTTCCATTGTAGCCGACCTAACAATAGAAGTTCAGATCCACTGTTTGGTAAGTGGAGTCCGCAACACACATGAGGAAACAGCAAGAGTGCAGCTAGAGTTGAATCTCCAGATTGATGAGCTGCGGCTGAAGGCACAACCTTCCACTCTCCTAGAGGTCAGAGAATAGCACGCCAGCGCTATTGCAGTAGGGATAGAAGAGATTGGAGGTCCAGTCCATGACTATACCAACATGTTAGAGCAGGTGCTGGAGGTCCTCACTACGTTGCAGGAGGACCCCAACATCCAACAATTGGAGACCGAGGCACGCAAACTCCAACAAAAATATGAAAACATTAGAGGGATTGCATAGATAGTATTCCTTACTCAGCAGCTTGTAAGGATGCAGCAAGCTAAGGCTTTAAAAGAGCAGGTGGACGCGGTGTGCCACAAGGAAGTAGTTCTAAAAGCACACATCCAGCCATGGATTTATGAAGCCTTCACAATCACAGTGGGTATTGAAGGAAATCTTGTGCATATTCAAGGAATGCACGCATAGATGCAGCGCAACACACCAAAAATAGAGGGTTAAAAAGCAAGAATGCGGCAGGTTTAGCAGGTAGTAGCTCAGTGTGCTTTTGACATTCAGACTATTCAAGACCAGCTGAAGGGACTCTGCGCCAAGATCGTCGCACCGATAGAGTGACTCAAGCACGAGTTACGACATTTGTGTTGGAGGCCCATTGGGCATGGAATCCCCCCACAACATGTTTTGGGGCTCAGAGCCCAAGTTTTGAGTACTATTATTGTAAAGACTCTGCGAATTGCGGGCGCAGAGTGTAAATTGTATAATAGAGTCATAGGGTTGTCTGCCCTAAGTTTTGAAGGTAGTGTTAGCCTACCCATGGTCCACAGACCATGGGATTATATAAATAGATCGAGGCTCTAATTTTTAAAGTAGCGAAGAAACAAGTAGGAAAGGAATGGAGTCTAGAAGATAGCAAGCGTTGAGAAAAGGTCTAAGTGCTTTTAGGTCGTAGTAGTAGGAAGAGGCTCTGCAACTGAGTGCACAAAGGCCCAGTAATGTCCACAGCTGAGTGCGTAGGGTGGAGTCGAGTCTGTAACCAAGGAAGAAGAATAATAAAGAGAAGTATAATTCCAAATTGTGTGTATCTGTTCTTATGTTATTTCCTGTTTAATTATATTGTCTTCTTTATTGCATGCACTTATATGAATGCTGAACACTATTAAAGATAGCTAAACACATACAGATAAGCTAAGTGATCAACTAATATTGGGTTAATAGTAAGGAATTAAGTAATAATACGGATTGGGCCTTGAGCAGGGCTGCGCGAAGGGAGCATCGTAGGCGGTGAGGTACTGATAGAAGTGTGTAGCGACGTGTATGTAGGGTAAAACCCCAGACCACTGAAAATCATCAGACATCTCTAGGGTGTACAAACCTAGTTCTAGCACCCTCCCATACTACTTCGGGTGAGACATGATTCTGTGCTCCACGAACTGTTGCCGAAAGGGCCAGTAGTACTAGGATTTGTTTGGCTAAATAACCTTTGAACCTGGGTTAGGCCCCCACAAGCCGACAGTCATGCAAGAGGTTGGATACCACCTCTCGAGAGGGTTGTCAGCTAGAATACACAAGAAGGCACCATGTCCTATGCTTCCTTTGTAATTGGGTTATACGTAATACAAAGTGTGAAAGAGGCGGATGTTGAGGTCGAGGACTTCAAGAAGTTTGACTTCGGCACCAATAGTTTCAATTTGTATGATCCACATTGTTTATGTAAGGGCCACTATATGAGAGTTTACTATCCTTGGATCCATGGGGGGTATCATTTTCCATAGGAAGACCCTGGAAGATATTGTTATAACTTTTCTAGGATCAATGAACCAGACATTATGGCAGTACAGTGGCTAGCAGCACTCAAGGCAACAACACCACAGAGAGTAGCACCAACAGCAGTAGCAAGTAGCAAACCTACACAGGACAAAGGTGAGAGGAAGATTTTTAAAAGCACAAAGGTAGAACAAAGCTAAAATTTTATGGAAGATCCTCTCATTGAAAAAGTAGATTTTGAGATAGAAGTAAAGAGGCAACAATGCAACAGGAGAGGAGTACAAAAAAGGAGATATAGAAAATACTGGAAGAGATGGAGAGGAAGTTTCAGGAAGTAGAGCATAAGCTTAAAGAAAAAAAAGGGTTGCGCAGAAGAGAGAAGGAAATGTACGAAAAACAAGAACAGGAGGAAGTGCAAGGCGCATTGTTGGCTTGTTGGGGCCTGACCCATGTTTGGAGTTAATTAGAGAAACAAATCCCTATACTACTGGCCCTTTTGGCAATAGTTTGTGGAGCGCAGACTGAGGTCTCACCCGAAGTAGTATGGGGGGATGCTGGAACTAGGTTTCCGCACCCTTGAGATGTCTAAGAGGTTGATTCGGTCCAACTGTTAGTCATTGCACATAGGTTACTTCGAGCACTTCCCTGACTTCATGCCTTGATATATTTGCCTTCGTGCAACCGTAACCAGGGACTGTGGGGCTTCCGTGCTGCTGGAGCAGCGCTCTACATTATTTCCCTAAGTCACACCTGAGATCTTACTTATCTTCTTACACCAGTTAATTATCTTCACGTAAATGGGTGCCTTATGTTATATTTATTTATACAGCACATTCGTATGAGTTTGAGCAGAAAATAATTAGTAAACTTGAAATTTATACCCAATAATATATACAACAGGAAGAGATACACAAAAATATGATAAAACTTCTATTTATTAATGCTTCCAATGGTTACAGACTCGACCTTCCCTACGCACTCAACTGCAGGGGTCCGCGCACTCAGCTACGGACTACTAGGCCTCTATGCACTCAACTGCAGATCCTTCTCCTACCCTATGACTCAAAGACACACTTTACACTTTGACTCAATTACTTCCTTAGACTCACCATGCTTCTATCTTTTTTTTTTTCTTTCTACACTAAGAACCTTTCTCTATTTATACAATCCCATGGTCTGCGGACCATGGGTAGATGTTTCAAGCTGACATTACATTACAAAAACAAGGGCGGACAACCCTGTGACTCTATTATGACTTCGCACTCCATGCCCACAAATCTCTAAGTCTTTACAACGAACTTGGTAGAAACTTTGGCTTTAAGCCCCAAAACATGTCTTGGGGGGGATTCCATGCCCAACACACGCAAATAGCACAAAATTTCCAATACATGTTGAAGACTAAGATCCACTAGCAACAGATGAGGAATAAGGTGAGTAGTCGCAAGAACAATAACTTGCTCAGCAGTATGAACCGATAGTAGAGCATATGGACACAGAGGTGGAGCAGTTGGAACAGGATCAAGACACCGATTTCATGCCAAAAGCAAGCAAGGTCACCCCATAGGCTTCACTAGCTCCAATAGTAAAGCAAGTCCCAATTGAACAAGAGGATACCATTCTCCTTGAGGATAATCCAGGAATGGATGTGTACAACATAACCTTTGATGAGTCACATCACAGAGTTGTGTAGGCACGCAAAAAAAATATCCCAAATGAGCATGCATCACCTGTGCAATTTGAAGAACGGGTGATTATGTTAGATATGTCAAGACATCCAGCTTCCTTGGTTGATGCTACAAAGGCTTATGCTGAAGTCATGAGCTCAAGTGTGAAGTTATTAATAGCACAAAATGAGTGCATGGATAAGGTATTCCAAGCAGTCAGGCAGAGAGAGAAACAATCAAAGGATCTTCCATAGCGGAGATGAATACAATGATATTTGCTGAAGTTTCGACTCTTGAGATAGTCATGCAGAGACTGTATGACAGGTTCTTCACCATGCACAAGGAAATTTTCCATCTACATGGTCATCAAAAGTGCTACACCAAGATAACGTGAACACTCATAGACATACATGTCATTGTTGATCACGTACAAACATGTACAATGAGGTTCAAGGGAGCCCCACCTCACTTGCACAAGAGACGAAGCCGTAGGTTGAGTTGGTCAAAGAACGCATCTGGAGTCTGATATAGAACTATGTAGCATACCTAGGGGGGATATTATGGGGTACAGAGGGAGGTATCCAAGGGAATAATGTAATAATGTGATGGTTCATAGTTAATAAATAAAGTGGTTAACCCACACCATGTAAGAGACCACAAGTAGTTAGGAATAATGAGATTAGCCCATTGTATTAGATATATGGTATTGAGAGATCCATGGTATTGTATGTATGAAGCCTATATAGAGGCTAGATACTCCCCATTGAGAGATATCGAGGATTATTGTATTGCCAAGCATATGACTTGTGTAGTGTTCTCCTTCCTTAAGGAGTGATTGTATGGTATCACCCTATCTCAAGGGTTTTGATTAATAAAGAGAAGAATCTCTATATTCAGATATTGTTATTTCTGGGCATATTTCTATTTGCATATATTTCCAAGTTAGATCTATTACAAGTGCTATCGGAGCACTTTCTTGGGCAAAGTGGGGAGATTTTTTATTTTTTATTTTTGCAGAAATGTTTTGGGGCGACAAGTTTTCAAATCAGATATGAAACCCCTGGGGAAAAAATGTAGAATGAAATTGTAGATCTAGAATTTTTACAAAAAAAATACCCAAATTCAAAAACAAGATTGGCTAAATCAGAGTCTGGATGAGGGAGATACCATTGATTTAAAAATCAATTGTGTTGTAGAAATTTTTCTGACGACAATACATGGACAGTGGATCTCGAGTCAATTTTTGAAGTTTTTGTGGACAATTTTGAGAACTAATTGCATATTTGAGATCCTCTTGAAGAATTACCCAATTTTGAAAAAACAAATCAGTCAAATCAGAGTTCAGATGAGGGAGATATCATTGATTTAAAATCAACTCCTTTTACAAAAAAAAAAATATGACGGTGGGACAATGCAATGCAAATCTGAATTCCAAAGTGCCTAGATCAGGATTTCTATCACATAAAAATATGCAAAATGGATATTCCATTTCTGAAAATAGGTTATAATAATGATTCTGAGAAATATTGACCGAACTGTGGCCATTTTAAATTTTCGCCAAGTAAGTGATTTTTTTTTCAAAACCCTCTTAGTGGCTTCTAGAAAAGGCTATTTTACAAGAAAAGATAATGATCCTACTATTGAAGAACTCCAAAAATATTTGAAGAGAACCAGTTTAAAACATTGGAGAGATTTACTATGCCTTTTTTTGAAAGATGAGGCTAACAAATGGTGGAGCTTGGTGGACAATAAAAAGGTGTCCAACCTTTCAGATGAGGAATATGAAAAACTCCTTTTGGACAAATGGTTTCATGCTACACAACAGGAGAATGAAACATGAAAAGGGTTATTTTTTTATTCTATCTCCTTATTACAAGTTTATGGATGTATTCAGAAGGAGAAGATCATTGTGTCTATAAATCTCTAAACAAGAAAAAATTTATAAATGTTAATCTGGAAAAAATATTGCAAGTCCCAACCAAACAAATCAAGCACATACATGTTAATAATGAGCAGGTGCGAGTTTATAAATATTTGAAGATTTATATGGATAAATATGTATTACATTCTAAATTTTATGCTTCAGATATGGCTAATGCGGATGTTGTTTTGGGATACCCTTGGATGGAATCTATTGGTACCATCGATATTAATGTGTAGGAGAAGTTCCTAAAGCTCTAGTATAAAAAGAAAAAAATTACATTACATATATTTCCATCAATAAGTAGGTAGAGTCCAAGGAGGATGAAGCAAAATATGTTGCAGTTACTGACACACCAGATAAGTAATCCATGGTTGAAGTAATACTGGAAGATAAGAAACAATGGTAGGTGCCACAACAAGTACTAGATACTAATCAGGATCCATTAGGTGGTGAATTAAGGAAAGATACACCATTGGTTAAAACTTCAGCATATCATGAACCACATCACCTAGTAGGAAAACAACCAACAATATGGAAACGAGTCAACAAAAAGGAAAAGAACCCATGCATGATGAATAAAGAGGTACGAAAATACACCCACAACACATAGACATAAAGGAATCACCAATATCAACTCCCATCTCAAGCAAGCAAGGCACAAGCTAGATAGAGTAATCACCTGTCTCTGGAATGGCTAGATGCACGTCCATGGTACCAGTGGACTACTCTTTTGAGTAGATCTTATTTTTTGTGTTCTTCTTATATTTTGCGGATGAAACATGTTTTGGGGGGGTGAAATGTGGTATACCTAGTGGGGATATTATGGTGTACAGAGGGAGGTACCCAAGGGAATAATTTAATAATGTGATGGGTCGAAGGAGAACACTCCACAAGCCATATTCGTGCTAATACAATAATCCTTGATATCTCTCAATGGGTAGTCTCTAGCCTCTCTATAGGCTTCATACATACAATACCATGGGTCTCTCAATACCGTATATCTAATACAATGGGCTTATCTCATTATTCTTAACTACTTTTGGTCCCTTACATGATGTTGGTTAACCACTTTATTTATTAACTATGACCCATCAAATTATTACATTATTCCCTTAGGTACCTCCCTATGTACCCCATGATATCCCCCCTAGGTATACTAAAATCCCCTTGTGTTTGGATTTACAAAGTTGTCTGCATCCTTCTTCTCTTGTTCTTTACTTTCCTCCTTATTTCGGGATATTCCCTAATCAGATGCCAATGCTCATGGTAATGTCTGCATCTGAAGGGAATTTTTTCATAATCGACAAGATGCAACCAAATTTCATCCCATAATTCCAGTTTGATTACTTCTGATAGCACACCAGACACATCCATCTCCACACAAATATTTGTATACAATGTTTATCTACCTTGTAGCATCACATCTAAGATCTTGACAAACTTCCCTTACATATCTCCTATAAGCTTCAAGGTCAAGAGTAGCCAATAATATAAGGGTAGGGAATACAACTGGACCCAAATTGTAACATTAGTAAATGTCTATTTCTGTGGAGTAAATTTCTCCTTCCATGGCCACATGTACAAGCTTGCAGAGGAAAATAAATAGAAACCTCCATCAAAGTCTTGATCATTTTCCTCTAGATTAGAAAATACCACTGTAAAAAAACCTTTAGACACTAAGTAAAACTCTATTTGACCATGAGGCTTCTAGTGGTGCTTGATCCAATCACATAATGTTTTCTCTGGGGGCCATAACCCCATAAACTTGTATATGATCGAATACATTCGAATATGTTCCTTAAAGGATTGGGTCTAGGGATGTGTGATTAATGTTGCTAGAAATACCATCATTTTGGGCTTGCATGGGCCATTCCTGTTAGTCCCTTTTGAATTTTTCTACTAATTTGACTGACTACCTATGGTACCTCTATCTTCTTCTCTTCTTCGATCATTCTTGCCTTGATTACCTACCCTTGCCACTCCTTGACTAGTGCCTCTTGACCCTTGAGCTTAAATTCTAAAACCTACTTTGAAGACTTTTCCTTTATCAACTACCATGTTTCTGTAGGAGGGATCCCCACTCCCTCCCCTTATGAACACCATTTGAACTCGGACCTACCTGCAAATGCTCATAAAACCCTAGCTATCGCCTCCCACTTACAACATGTAATTTTCCTTAGGTTTATAATATTGAGTTTTATAAAATTAAGGTTTTATAATATTAATATATTAATCTTACAATTCATAAGATTAAGTTTAGGATTTAATATATTAAACTTAGGGTTTAATATGTCAAACTTAGATTTTATAATACAAATATAAGCATTTATAATATTAATCTTAGGTTTTATAATCTTAGTGTTTATAATATAAATCTTAGGGTTTATAATATTAATATTAACATTTATAATTCTAAGGTTTAATATATTAAACTCGGGGTTAATAATATTAATCTTAGGCTTTCTAAAATTGGGTTTTATAATGTTAGAGTTAATATTATCAACGTATCAAGCTTAAGGTTTATAATCATAGGACTTATACTATTAAATTTAGAGTTTGTAACATTAATATTAGGATTTATAATCCTAGAGTTTAATATATTAATCCGAGGATTTATATAATTAATCTTAGGGTTTATAATATTAATATTAGTGTTTTGAATCCTAGGGTTTAATATATTAAACTTAGGGTTTAAAACATTAATATCATAGTTTATAATATTAATCTTAGGGTTTACAATATTAAGCCTATTGGACATTGGATAAATAAACGCTCCCTGTGTGTTTGACGACATGTTCTTAACCACCTCTCATGGATCCATTAACTTTGATGATGCATCCGTTTACTAAGACCTTCGACTTTTGGTGTAACGACAATCATGATTCCAACAAGTGGTATTAGGGCCAAACTTCTTGAGTTTGAACCACACCGAAATTGCGCTGGGGGGAGATTGTTGGGCATTGGATAAATCAACGCTCCTCGTGTGTTTAACGACATGTGCTTAATCACCTCTCGTGGATACATTAACTATGGTGATGCACCTATTTTCTAAGATGTGTCGGTTTTGGTGTAACAAAACTTCTGATTCAAACAAGACTTAGGTTTTATAATCATAGGGTTTATAATATTAATCCTAGGGTTTTTAATATTAATCTAAGGGTCTATAATCATGGTGTTTAATATATTAAAGCTAGGGTTTATAATTTTTGGATTTATAATATTAATATTAGGTTTTATAATATTGCATTTTATAATGTTAGGGATTTATAATATTCATATTTTAATCTTAAAGTTTATAACATTAAACTTAGGGTTTAATATATTAATATTAAGGTTTATAATATTAATCCTAGGGTTTATAATCATAAGGTTTAATATATTAAACTTAATGTTTAATATATTAATCTTAGGGTTTATAATATTTGGTTTTGTATTTCTATGGTTTATAATATGTGGTTTAATATTGCAACATTGAAATGGTACAAAAATCTATCCAATATCACATTGTGATAAACATTGTCTCAATGCGATAATCAGTTTGACAATCATTGTGAGAATGTTACATTACATTGCAATTTATTCAATGTAAAATTGCAAAATTACATAATTGAGATTTAATTTTAAGGTTTATAATATTGGGGTTTATAATATCAATCTTATAATCCTAGTGTTTATAACGTTAATCCTAAGGTCCCCGGATGCAGGTGATTGCAATGAGCAATAAGTTGACGGGACAGGGGCTGGACAGGGCAGGATGCCACTTGCCCGACCAGTACAAGAACAGTGGAGTGGTTATGACACTCAGCACATGGCACAATCGCATGAATGGTTTACAAGATACGCAGGGCCATCGGATCAGCTGGAACATCAGGTCTGCAGTGAGGGAGTTAAGTCTCGCACGCAACAGCATGCAGCGGAGAGCACAAGCCATCAAGGGTGCAGTAATGGGAGGAGACTCCCGGGACAAGGCTGGGAACTTTAAAATCAGAGAAAGGCCGAGGAAGATGGAAATTTCGATGGCTCTGTCGCTCTGCCAGCATACCTTCGATCATGTAAAGAAATTTAGGGAGAATGAGGGGAATTGGATCCCGACGCTGATGGTCTTGGCCTTCCCTGCGAGGCTAGACACTCTCCTCTCTGAGTATCACTCAGGTATTGCAAATTGGCCCTATCATTCACATCTCTTGGCAACTGATCTCTTTGTTTGGTCTTGGGTCTCGCACACACGCAAGGATTTAGCATACCAAAAGGAAAAGCTCAATCTCGGCAGAGGAGGCTCAACTAGTAGGGCAACGTTGTAGCCAAGGTATTGCTCTACAGCTACAATCCTAGACCTGGGCCACCATTAATTGTAGGATGCCTCAACTAAGGCCAAGAATGGGTAGCTGTAGGGGGCAGCCTAGAAGAGCCCCAACAAAATCATCCTCCAGCGACTTGAATCATCCTCTGAGGTGCGGGCTTCCTTCTCGTAGTAGAAGAGGAAGATCTCACGCCTCTAACTCTCAGCTCAGACCTATCCCCACCTCTAGTTCTGCTATATTTACTTTTGACAGTGCTTTAAACAGGCCCAGGATCACAGCCTATTTTACAATGGTTTTTCAGGAGGAAGGTCAAGCTGATGACTTAAGGATTCAGGCAGGAAATTCAAGGGCAATCCCGGACCCCTCTTCATCCTTTCAGCTGGCTGCGGAAAATACCCCTTAGCGGGATACAAACGAACAAGGGGGCAGAGCACAGGAGGCGATGATGGTATATCTGGGTCTTGAAGCTTAGATGTGACTTAGACAGAGGAATTACTTGATATGGGCTGGTGTCGAATCATTGAAGAGCCCATAGATGAATAGCGATGCCACCCACGCTCCTTTTTCTAGTAGGATGCCCCTCTCCACTGGGCACGGTTGTAAGGTGACTCGTCTCTAGATTTTTTGGTATCCCTCAGTGCTTTTTTGAGTTTTTGAATTGTCTTATGTTTCAGAGATCATTCCCCTACGTGGGAAACAAAATTAGACAATTTTCAAATGTGCTTGTTTTGGACAGAACTGCCTCCTGCAGGAGCAGAGTGCTTGTTTTCGGTCATGATGTAAATTTACTATCTCCCTATTAATATAATAGATATAGTTTTACGTAGAAAAAAAAGACGTTAATCCTAAGGTTTAATATTAATCTCGGGCTTTATAATTCTAGGTTTGAATATATTAAATTTAGGGTTTATAAAACTTGTGTTTTATAACATGTTAGAGTTTATAATATTTAGTTTAATATAAGGGTTTAATATTGTGATGTTGTAATTTTACAAAAATCTATCCAACAATGTCTCAACATGACAATCAATCATTGTCGCAATGTTACATTATATTGCAATTTATTCAACATTGCATTGTAGAATTAGAAAATTGGGGTTTAATATTCGAGTTTATAATATTAGGGTTCAATATTCAATTTATAATATTGGGTTGATAATATTACGATTTATAATATCAATCTAAGGGTTTATAATATTAATCCTAGGTTTTAATATCACTCTTAGTGTTTATAATATTAATCTTAGGGTCTATAATCCTATGGTTTAATATATTAAACTTAAGGTTTAATATATTAATATTACGTTTAATAATATTAATTTTGGGGTTTATAATATTGTTTTTTATAATGTTAGGGTTTATGATATTTGTTTTAATATTAAGGTGTAATATTGTGTTGGAACAGTACAAAAATTTATCCAATTTTACATTGTAATAAACAATATATTTATGTAATAATCAATGTGACAATCATTATTGCATTGCCACAATACATTGAAATTTACTCAATGTCACATTGCGACATTACAAAATCGGGGTTTAATATCAAGGTTTATAATATTATGGTTTAATATTAGGTTTATAATATTAGGGTTTATAATATTGGGTTTAATGTTATGGTTTTTAATTTTTTTTTCCTCAAAAAAAGTCATAACTTCCATTAGATAAATAGAGAGTTACATGTCGCAGATGCACATATTTCATTCTAAAAGACATGGTTGACATAAAAGAAAGCCTCCCAAACTAGTGTTTAGTTCTATATGTGTTAATTGAAGCAAAAAAAGTGAGCATGCCCTCATATTAGTCCATTATAGTTGATGAAACATATACAATTATAAAATGATATTAAAATACATAAGGTAGATAATGAGGAAACATGTCCAAAGTTGTATCTATCAAAAAGTCTCGATCATCAAGATCCCATTAGAAGGAAAGAGACAAAGCTAATATAAACATCAATCGGGTGTAGAGAACTATCCAACTATGAAAGATGCATGAATTAACTCTCGAATCATATCACCTACATGCTTAATGATCCTCCAAAAGCCCATAGTATGTAGTGCCCCAACCTTTGGAAGAGAGTGACATCCCATCTCGTTCCTTGTAAATGTGACTGCATGAAATAGATTCAAAAGAGTGATTTAAATGTAGAATCTGATCAAGTATACTGAGCAGTGTGTGTTTGTGGAATTATGGGTATAATTGAACTAATTTATTACACTCATTGAATCCCAAAATATCTGGAAAGAATGAAATTCCTTTTCCACAACTAAACACAAGAGAAGTTTAAGGGTGAGAAGATCAAAATAATTATTAGTGCCCCTGCTGAGACCAATATTAGAATGGAAAGAGTGTTGATTGTTTATATGGAGGGATATTCCCCCTCCACATGTGCCATCATCCAACAAAGCACCATTAAAATATTCCCAAGGTATCTCTCAATTGATAACTTATTCATTGACCATCCTAACAGTTTGATAGGGCTCCGAATGAGGCACTTGTACCAAAATAACATGGAATTGCGTAACCACCAACTCAGGGATAATGGAAGAGTCTCTAAAAGTTTCCCTATTCATTGATAGCCAAAATATCGAACTAATCAAGGGATGGATACACTGGAAATATTCCTCCCTAGTGTAATACGACCATAGCTACCAAGCCTCCTCTAAATATATACCTCTCCAAACTATTGATCATTCAGAGACTACTTTACATAGTCCCATAAATGCCTAAAAAAGGGACACTTTAGGAACATGTGTGCGCATATTTCCTCATCATTCTTGTAGAGAATAAACCAACTAGGTCATTCTTTTTTCCTTTTCTATATATTATCCCATGTGGCAATTTTGTTCTCTAGCAAATAAAACATAAAAGGTCTAGCTTTTGTAGGGAAAGGATGTTCCCATAGCTTCCCCCACCACTAGTCTAGATCATCCACTTATTTGTAATGAAATGAGTGTAGCCCGCTTTTGGAGTATACTTCCCAAAAGGAGAGTGAACCCAATTTAATTCATCTTCTCGATCTCTAATGCAGACATGGGAAGCATTTAGATCATGTATATCTTCAATCCATATGACCCTGTATCCTTGGAAAAAGCCACTTGGTCAACATCCATCCATCCATGAGACCAAATTGTTGTCCTCTTCTCACAAAAAAAATAGATAAAGAAAACTTCCCCTGGTTGTTTAAGTGGGTCACCAATTCCCTTGGTAGCACATAAAGAACCACGCACCATGGAAAATTTTAAGGGCTAATATTCACAGGAGGGCTACTTTTCCATGATTGTTCCAAAAAATGATTCACCAATTTCCATTTTTGATAAAAATGATTCGCCCAAATTTTACTATATACAATTATCTTACCCTAAAAGTCCCCAACATTATACAGAGATTATCTATAAAATCATTATAAATTTGAGTAATTTTATAAACACATTAATAAATATTTTATAGTTTGCATATTAGGCACTAGTGAGATTTGCCAATGTTTTCAAACTTCATGATAGTTTTCCATCCTTAGAATTTTCCCTGCCACACACCTAACCTAGGGTCTAGTCTCAATTTTTATACGATTACCATTACCAAATTTCCAAGCCAAACCTTCCCTAACAACAAAAAAATAATAAATCAAAACCTTCCAGATGACCAATATTTGTGGTGCCCATTTGTTAGATGTTGGGATGGGGTCCCTATGGTCAAGTTTCGTCAGTTGAGTCAATTTTTGGATTAGCTTTTGTTAAATATGTAAAGTCTCCATGAAATGTGGAAGGTAGAGCACTGGGATAACCAAAGTCAAAGGGGATTTAGTCCCTTAGGTGGGTAGGTGATATAGTTGTTTTGAGACCCGCCCATGGTCTGCAGACCATGATATTATGAAGAAAAATCTATAAATAGATGAGCCATAAAGAGTCTTAATAACTTGAACTTTTAGTGAAAAATCATTGTAAGGGCAAGGTGCTAAGGTAGGAAAAGTATATTTCCTTTACTTAGGTGAAAGGGGAAGGCTCCTGCACATGAGTGTGCAGAGACCTTGGTAAGTCCACAAGTTGAGTGCGCGGGCCCCTACAGTTGAGTGCGTAGGGAATGATAGTCTGTAATTGAACGATTATTCATAATAAAGACTATTATGAGTTGAATCTATGCATTTGTGCCTTATTTGTTGTTTCAGTTAATTTTTTATATCTCTGCGATCTGTTATGAATTATGTGAATCAAGGCTTGTTTATTATGGGAAAGTAGTGGATTTGTATCTTTTATGCATTTTAATAACAATTTAAGACCTTCGCAAAGAGTCAGAAGATGTTAGATAAATCTATTGTAGTTAGTTGTTCAGAAAGGGTAAAGTTGTGTGACAAGAGATCTAGGCTAGAAGGGTTTTAGAATATGCATTTATTGCACAAAATGTCTAGATCTATAATATTTAATATTTTTGCATGATAGACATAATTAAGTACCTTCACCAGGATTTGAAGGTCTTTTTGATAGAGTTGCAGTAGTTAATAGTCAGAAGGAATAGATCTGCACAAAGGTAGATCTAAACCTTGAGAACCCTAGGAAACCATCACATAGGCCTCTGGATGTAGAAACCTGGTTCTAGCATCACTCAATATTGCTTCAGGTGAGATTGCAACCTGCGTTATGCAAGTTTTTGTTGGAAGGGCTAGAAGTTAACATTTTGTTGGTAGGCGCAAATAACTCTGAACCTAGGTCAGGCCTCCTTAAGCCAATAAATGGTTCTATTTTCAGGATCAGGAACAGTCTGAGGAATGTGTGATGTCGAATAAATGGTTCCCTACTAAGAAGGAAATTAAGAAGAGGCTAGATCGAAAGGAACATGCATTATAAGATCGGGAGAAAAGAAACCCTCGATTTTCCAAGGAACAATGGTTGAATAGATAACTATACGCAAACGAAACCGAAAACGTTTTTTATTTCTTCCCTTCCAAACTACATGAGTGGTTGTCTAAATTGGCAGATAGTCATGGTACATGGAGACTTGATGGACCTATTGTGTGGAATCCAAAGCTGGTGAGGCACTTGAAAGCTTCAGAAAACAACATCGCGCAGGTTGTTGATCACTAGATTGATTGCATTCTCAGAGGATTTGTTACTGAGCTCACAATCGATACGACTATCAGTTATAGCGAAGCAGAGTGCAAAATATTCAATGGACCATGATTTAAGTACTTAAAATATTTGAAAACTTGAATTATGCCATTACCTTGATGTTTGGGACTATACGAAGTGGAAAACCCTTCAGAAGGAATGAAGAATCAGACTCTGAATATATTTTGCTATCAGGAACCTTGTCAAGCGATGATGAAGGAACTATTTTGAATACACCACGAAGTGTGCTACAGTTGGTAAGTTAGGCTATCCCGTGGATACCTCATCCATCCACCCCACCTCCACCCCCACCTCCACTGCATACACCTACACCTACACCTTCACCTCCACCTCCACCACCACCTCCACCATTCAACATGGCAAACATACTGAAGATGACGATATTCAAAGGGGTAGGAAGTGAAGACCCCAAACAGTTATGGTTCTTTGCAGATGTTGTGTGGACAGCATAGCAGATCACTGTTGACAATATAAAGAAAGCACAGCTGGTCACAATGTTGCGGGATAGAGTGTTGACATGGTATATCAAGTACTATCAAGATCACCCTAGTGCGACGTTGGCAGATACTTATCAAGTGTTGAATAATGAGTTTAAGAAGCCTAAATCTCAGGCACAACTGTTACAAAGTTTAAGGAGATAAAGAAAGTTTCGAATGAATCTTCATGGGATTTAGATCAAAGGATAAAATTCTGGATCCGACAAGCTAAGATGAACATCACAGATGAACAACAGAAAAGTGGTACATTGCTTCGTTGTTGCCCCTCCTAAGATTACCATTATCGCAGCAGAAGATAGAAACACAAGTCGAATATGTGGAGATCATGATGAGATTCGAAGCCTTTCTAATAGAAGATACAAACATTGGAGTACAACAGATTCACTCATAGCTGGCAAGTCTAGACCTGGAGTTTCAAAGCCTTAATAAGGGAAAGGAAGCCCAACCTGAAGTTCGCGCAGAAGTTTGGTCCTTGAAATGCAAGGGTCATGGTCATGATAAGGGCCATTGATTGGTTTATCATTATTATCTTATTGGGTAGGGACCTGTCCCCCTGAGGCCAGAAAATATTGTTGGGATGAGTGTAGGAGCAACGCCATGGTGTGCTATTTGTCAGGTCATGGGAAAACAAGCAATGGAAAATTTCATCTACGACAAAAGTTTGTACAAACCCCCTAGCAATTGTTTTTCAATTTTGCAAATTTGTAGGTCACGATGAGCACCATTGTCGAAGTTATGAACTAATGATGGACAAGACCCCTACCTACTAAATGTAGGTAGAAAATTAGCCTCAGGATCAGGGCACGAGTGCATCGCACATAGGATTCCAAGGTCATGGAAGAGGAAGAGGAGGAGCGGCTAGCAGTGGTCGCAGACAAGTTATTTGTTATAATTGTAGTGAAGCTAGACATTTTGTGCATGAATGTCAGAACCCAATGCATCCATCTTGGAAATATTGTAGACAGTTTGACCATGTGATAGAAGATTGCCCATTCCTCATAGAAAATATGCAAGAAAAGAAGACGAAAACACAACAACCTACACAAAATATTAAGATGATGAGGGAGGCACCTCGCAAAGAAGATCATAGGGTCAATATTGTAACATGTAGTGGTATGGCCACTGGTGAAGTTAAGGGAAAGAAACCAGAAACCAAAGGATGGGTCCACAAGGCCAATAAAAAGAAAGTCAGGTTTGACCTCAACCAGGCTAAATAAACTTTTATGGAGGCTAAAATTTTGCTAAAGCTTCTACATATGAAAGTCAAGAGAAATCAACCGAGAAAAATGAAGTGCAAGATGTGGATTCTTCGTTATTAGCTACTTTCTTGAAGACTTATATGAAGTTGTTGCATGATAAGAAGGTAGTAGAAGGGTTGTAGGAATTGATAGACAATTGTACAGGTAGGATTAAGATTCTTTTAGAACAAAGCACTATAAGGAAGATAGGTAAGCATAAGAAGTGAACAGGGCATGAGATGAGGCTGACCATGCAGATATGAGAGTATGAAATGGACCAAGTAATCTTGGATCTGGGGTCTGATGCAAATGTACTGCGTAAACAAACATGGGAAAGGATGGGGAGACCTATGCTACAATGGTCTCCTACACAGCTACGCATGGCTAATCAATAGAAGATTATTCCTATGGGGTAACGATAGACATTGAAGGAGCAGGTGCATTGGCTGACTTTGAGGTAATTTAAATAGTTGATGACAACAATCCTTACCCTACACTACTAGGAATTGATTGGGCCTTCGACATGGATGCAGTGATTAATATGAATAAGTAGAAAATGACATTTGAGAGGAAGGTGTTCAGGGTAATTGTGCCACTAGACCCTGCTAAAGGAGTGCACTATTCTAAACATGTTCACGACTTTGTGGAGAATGATGATGATCTAGACAAAATATACAAGATAATGACATGAGATGAAGATTGGATCAACCCCATTGTAGATGGATAGATCACATGGGATAGAGACAACTCTTGCACCTCAAATTTAGATGAGGATCTCAAGCACTGGTAGAATAGGTTGCATGAGGTCTCTACGCTACATTGCAATTGATGACAAAATTGTTGCAGTGCGTATCTACAGAGGTAAGAAAAATTCCACATTATGATGGCTTAAATGATGTTAATATATTTTTGTATGAGTTTGAAAAGGAGGTGCCCGAGGAACATCAATTCTAGGCACTAGAATTGGCATTGCATGCTATGCTTGCCCAATGATGGGGTACGCATAAGGAAAGGTTCACTGACTGGAAGGAATACAAGCAGATGATGAAGCTTAGGTTTGGGTATGCTGACACACAAATTAATGAGAAGTACAGTGGGAAGGATGACCTATGCGAACACCTAACATGGTGGACTAAATCTTGGGGTGAAGAACCTCAACCAGAGTGGGTAGATGTTTTTTGCCATACCTTAGGCACTATCCCTATGAATTGGTACCTAGAAACAAAATTGCACCACAGGACACTTGAATGGGATATCCTATGGGAGAGATTCTTATTAACTTTCATCTTTGAGGATGGATTTGAATCCATTGATGAGGTACAACAATAAATTAAGGCCGTTATTTTTAGAATTCTTGAAGAGCCAGTAGAATGGGTACAGCCAAACTAGGGTACATAGTTGTGCCACACGCTGGAGTGCTACAGTGTGACTGTTGAAGAAGAAGAGGATGATCCAAGAAAAATCAACATTCCATAAACTGAAGCTCAGCGTGAGGTTGAATGACCTCAGACAAAGAGCCCTAATGTAACAGAGTTGTTGAAAACCTGATAAGTAAATATTGGATCTGATATAGAGCCTAAATTCATGAATATAGGAGACTATTGGGACGAAGATACAGTCGATAAGGGGGTCGAATTGCTATGCAAATACCAGGATTTATTCCTAATGAAGTTCTTAGATGTGATGGGTATTATAGGAGATTTGGTCATAATGAAAATTACTCTGAAAGCTGACATGAATCCCGTAAAGCAAAGACCTTATCCATTCAATCCGAAGTATAAATTAAATATGTGTAAATAATTGGACAAAATGCTAGAGGTTAGAATTATTGAGCCAGTAGAAGAATTTGATTGGGTAAGCCCAATTTTTGTTCAGGAAAAGAAACAAAATGGTGAAATTAGGATCTGCATAGATCTTAGGAAGTTGAACGATGCAAGTGTGCATGATTCGTTTCCAACACCATTTACAGATGAAGTTTTAGAAAACATTGGAGGACATGAAGCTTATTCATTCACTAATGGGTTCTCAGGTTACCATCAAATTAAGATCGCGTCAAAGGATCATAGCAAGATGACCTTCGTGACAGAGTGGGGATGCTTTCAGCATATAGTAATTCCATTCAGGCTTAAGAATGTGCCCACGATATTCTCCAAGGTAGTAATCGCTACGTTCAAGGATTTTATTCATAAATTCTTGGAGGTATATTTTGATGACTAGAATGTATTTGAAGTGCCATGTTGCAACTCTACACCTCATGCTAGATAAATTTTGTAGATATTAGATTGCGCTGAACTTAAGGAAATGTATATTTTGTGTGCCTTTTGGAATTTTTCTAGGCCATGTAGTATGTAAGAAGGGATTGATGGTGGACCCTGCGAAGATAGCAATGATTGTGAATTTAGAAGATCCCAACAATGTTAAGCATTTGTGTGCAACACTAGGCCACACAAGATATTATAGGATTTTTATCAAATATTATGCCCAGATAACCGCACCAATGGAGAAACTATTAAAGAACGATGTGAATTTTTGTTGGGATGAGGAGTGTCAACAGAGTATTGATGTGTTAAAGGACAAGATGGTGACTGTGCCCATCTTAGTATTTCCATATTGGAAGAAAGATTTCCATGTGCATGTCAATACCTCATGTATTGCACTGGGTGTAGTATTGACCCAACCTGGCAAAGGTGATATTGATCATCCAATAGCCTTTGCAAGTAGGAAACTATCAAAATCTGAAAATATTTATTCCAGTACAGAGTGTGAAGTGTTGGCGATAGTCTACGCACTCCAAAAGTTTCGACATTATTTGTTAGGTGCGCATTTCAAAATGTACACATATCACTCTGCTCTCAAGTACTTGGTCAACAAGTCTGTGTTGGGGGGGGGGGAATTTGTATATGGTTGTTTTTGTTCCAAGAGTATGACTTTGAAGTAATAGTGAAGCTTGGACGGTTGAATGCGGGACAGGATCACCTAAGCTGAATCAAGATAGGTGAAGAACTAACCAATTTGGAAGAAGGATTGATGGATACGTAGCTCTTTGCTGTGCACATTGTGGATGACCACTTTGTTGATATCATTCCGTTTTTTACCACTGGTACAGCCCCAAAAGGTTATTCTACTCAACAAAAATGGAATTAGTGGTCTGCACAACTGCTTTTTTTGTTATAGTGGGACATTTGTATAAGATGGGAATAGATGAAATATTGGGCCGATATGTTCTGGAGTTTGAGAGCGATACTATCCTCACTGAGGGACATGAAGGAGTGGCGGGATGATACTATGCAGGTAGATAGATAGCGCAAATTTTTGTACACGCAAGGTTATGGTGGTAGATAGTGCATAAAGATTCTAAGACATTTTGTAAAGCATGCAATGATTGTCAAAGGACGAGAAAGCCTTCATGAAGATATGAATTTCCCTTAAACCCTTAGGTTTTGTTATATGTATTTGAAAAATGGACAATTGACTTTATAGGTCTAATACAACCATTGGGAAGGAAGACATGCATGTGATACATCAATACTGTGACGGAGCACTTAACCATATGGGCAGAAGTGTAGCCAATGAAGGATTGTACTACTGATACATATGCGAAGTTCTTTTTTTAATATGTCTTAACGTGGTTTGGGTGCCTAAGATATTTAGGAGTGATAGGGGTATGCATTTCCTGAATGAAACAATCAGCACGATGCTCGAAGAATTCCAAGTTTACCATCAAAAGACTATGCTCTATCATCCCCATACTAACGGTATAGTGGAAGAATTCAATAAGATTTTGGAGAATGCGATGACAAAAAATTGTAACATGAAGAGAAATGATTGGGATGAATGCATCTTGACAGTCCTATGGGCATATAGGAGGACATGCAAGAAGTTGACAGGCCAAACTCCAATTCGGTTGGTCTATGGGATCGAGGCAATGATGCCCATGGAATATATTGTGCCAAACCTGTGCACTGTGGCTTTGACAGATATGGCGGATCGCAAGACCTTAGAGGAACGGCTCACATAGTTGATGGAGTTGGAAGAAGTCCATTTTCTTACAGGATTTCACCACCAAGTGCAAAAGGAATGGGATAAGGCCTAGTATGATAGGCATATTAAGTTGCGCACTTTCAAGGTGAATGATTTGGTTCAGCTCTATGATAGTAAGTTGACAAAGGTTTAGGCAAATTCCAAATGCACTAGCTAGGCCCATATGTTGTTAAGGAAATCATGGATGGTGGCATAGTTCAACTTGCAAAGTTCAATGGAAAATTGTTCCTTTGAAGGTTGAATGGAAGTCGGTGGAAGTTATATGCAGGGGATCCTTCCCTTGCACAATGACTATATGGTAGCAAGGCAGTGTTAGCACTTTAGGTAGCTGCAAGGGAGAGCAGTACTATAAACTACACTGCCCAAAGGAGATGAAAATGCAGTAAGGGGGTTGCACGAGGAAAGAAAATAGTGCACCAGGAGGAGGTACGCCAAGAGGGTTGCACCATGGAGGATGGTGCCACACAGATGGGTCCAAAAGTAGCTGTTGAATTTCATTGTTCATGATTGGATAGTGAAAATCCCATTAGAAGGAGTGGTTAGGAAACATTTATGGTGAAAATATTTTGAGATTTTCCACCAAAGATGCATTTATGATTAAAAAAGGGAGGGAACAATGGGAATTGAATTTTAAATTGCCTATAAATTTGGCATGTTGGTCTACCATAGAACACTCTACCTTCTAAAAATTGCATATGAGCCCTATTTTTTTCACTCTATGAATCCAAAGACTTGGGAGGATTTAATTGCAAGCCCGACATTTGCGAGACTACCTAAGTGGAACCAGAAGATTATCTTGGAACGAATGTCTATCAAGCCTGTAAGTTCTAAAGCTCCTATCTCTCAAGCGGAAGTCATTAAAGTTGCATCAATGGAAGCTACACCATTTGTGCCCACTGCACCACGGTGGCCTAGGCCGAAGCAATATGCTGCTAAGGAGAAGCATAAGAGACCACAACCTGTACCAGTGAGGCAATCACTGAGGAAGAACCCCATGTAGGTTTGGTAGAATGGGAGGATGGACAAGGCTAAGCAGCCATATGAACCTGTGGAATTGGATGTAGAGAACTCCACGATGGAGTTGAGGAATTGGATGCTGAGGAGGGCAAGCCTATCACTAGGCTCTCTGCATATATCCCTCCACAAAAAGGGAAAGAAAAGGTACACAAGGATCTGAATTTAGGAAAGTTCATGATCTCTATGTCGCTATTACTAGAAGAAGTGGTATTTGAAGGCACGATCTTAGCATGTATCCATATGTTAAAAATGGAAGATTGGGATCTCTCCAATCATGAGAAATTTTGACATTTGGCTACCAATAAGTACATGACCAAGATTTACCATGAAGAGACTAGGGTCACAAAGCTGGAACCAATGAAATGGGTAAAATAGGTCGAGCAGGCTGGATTGCTACATATGTTGTGTGTGTCACATTTTCATAGGTCGATTATCAATATTGTATGTGTGCGCCAATTTTTCGTGTTGGTGCAAGATGGGTGTTTGTGGTTAGGCGAAACCATCCCCATAAAAAACATGTTGTTCCATAGAATTACGAAATTTCCCTATAAAGGGGTGGATCCAACCAAGGAGTTTGGAGGCAAACGCAAGGAGAAGGAACATGTAGATAAAATAAAAACTAAGTTTGGAATGGTCAAGAAGTCATGTGGATACTCTATCCACTCTATTATAGATTAAGCGATGAAGTTTTCCTCTCATATTTTGGCCAGCCAGGTCATGCGAAAATGTCGTGAAGACGAGGTTCTGGCACTAATAATTTCATTGGCTGCACAATGCGAAAAGACGGTGCAATACAACTAGGTGTAGTACCACTACAAGAAATTTTGATCAAATTTCTACGAAGCACAGGATGAAAGCAAGGCATTTCACTATGTCTGGCTCCTATTGTTGATTGTACTCATTGCATGATGACTTCCAGAAGATAGTAAGTTCCTTTCACGGTATGAGGATTTATGGAGGCAATGAATTTCACTTTGCTATGGGCGACGAAGGATCCGAAGAGGTTCATGGAGCCAAAAATCTCCTGGATATTGGTCGAGATGGAACTTTACATAGTGATTAGTCAAAGGCCAAGGTTTTCTACCTTATTTGAGTAGTTACGGGCCTTCACAAAATTTAAGGCCTATTTTCATAATGTATCCATCACTGTGAGGCGAAACCCTAAGAAGGTATGGCATAAATTTCCATACCTAGTTACAGAGGCTAATGTATAGGATATTGTGGGGAAATGGAAAATGGAGTGGAAAAAACCCATAGATCTTAGCACGAGTACCAGCAAAGGCAAATAAAGCTCTTCCACGCATATGAAAACTGCAGATAAACGGAAGGAAGCAACACATGCAACAGCATGAGAATTGGTCGATCAGAAGAAGAAAGAAGTTGTTACTAAAGCAATTGCTAAGGCAACTTCTGATAAAGAGCGCTTTGTAAAAGAGGCCACAGTAGAAGTCGAAGCATTGGCTTCCCAAAATACTGAAGAGCATGAGCATTTTGAGTAGGAAGGGGGCGAGAGTGATGAGAAGATCAATCCCTTCAAATTGTAGAGGTGGACCAAGGAGATGAATTCTTGACCTAGGAAAAAGCAAAAATTGAACAAGCACGCACACGCGGATCCAATGGTCCTCACTGAGGGGAACTTGGATGAGACCAGGGATAAGTTCCATGATAAAACAATAGATCTGTGGACTCAATTTGGGAAACAGTGCATGTAGATGTTGGGGAGCATCCAGAAGGATCTACGTAAGTTGCTGATTCAAGCAAGCAAAATTCAGATGAGTGTGGGACAAGCGAGCGGGGTTTAAGTGAGCCTGCAGTAAGTTAGCGAGAGCGTAATGGAAACAGAATGAAATATGGACCTCATAGTCATTCCCTTGCTAGAAGGGATATTATGTGCAGAGTTAAAGGAAGATAATGCTCAACTCATAAAGATCAAATGCGTGTGTATGAATTTAGCCACGCTTCTACTTTAGGCCATCCAAGTGCTTCATCAGGGGATCTCATATGAGCTTCGAATCAGAGAGAAATGTGCACTAACAGTAATTAGTGAAGTCAAATTGAAAAATTAGTAGATCTTCACTAAAAAGGCTCACTCTCTTAAGGAAAAAGAAGAGCTAGCAGTGAGAAGCTAAAGCCTAGAAGAAAAAATTACACAACCATGGAATTGAGTACCAGAGCTACACATTCCAAAGGATGCTACAACTTCGGCAAAGATTCATAAACTGGCCACTATAGTGCGACAGTCTAAATATGAGGTAGGCCAAGTTATTTTTTATTTTCATATGAAGATCTCAGAATTTCAATTGAAACTATAGTCGACTACTCTGCCAAAGGTCAGGGAGCAACGCGACACAACCATCAGAGAACACATGTCTACTTTGGAGAATGTAGTATCGAGTTGCAATGGTCTTTTTCAAAATGCAATCGAATTATAGACTATGTTGTAGGAGGACTCAAACCTGTAGAAATTATGCACAGAGACCAGAGAGGCACAACAACAAGTTGATGAGATTAGGGTGACTACATGCACTTTGGTTCCAGTCCAACACTTCAGATGCTTGCAAGAATGAAGTTGCTACAAACATAGGTTGAGGAGATGCAACAAAAAGAAGCAGTTTTGAAGGCTCGGATTCAACCATGGATGGAGGAAGCAAGCCATATTACTCTATTCATCTAGGAAAATCCGAATAATTCCTAGCAGACAGAAAGGACCATGCACCTCAGGATGGAGGGGAAAAATACTGAGAAGTTGGTCGAAGAAGTACAACAGGCCATAGTAAAGAGCACAATGGACCTTGAAGTATTGAATTTGGAGTTCAGTGACCTCTGTAATAAATTTGAGAAGCCAGCTGAGTGACTCGAGGGCGCGTCACCATATTTGTGTTGGGGGCCTATTGGGATGGGGTCCCTAGGGTTAATTTTTGGAGTATTTTTTGTTAAAGAATGTAAGGTCTCCACAAAATGTGGAAATTGGAGTCTGAAGCTAAGTAAACTCAAAAGGGCTTTAGTCCCTTAGGTGGGTAGGTGATAGAGTTGTTTTGAGACCCGACCATGGTCCACAGACCATGGGATTGTAAAGAAAATTCTATAAATATATGAGTCATAATGAATCTTAATAACTTGAACTTTTGATGGAAAATCATTGTAAGGCAGGGAAAATTTTAAGGATGGAAGTTTATATTGAAGTTTAGAAACCTTGACGAAGCTTACTAGTCCCTAATATGGAAATTGTAAAAATTTTGGTGATATTTTTGTAGAAATATTTAGATTTCCAATGATTTTATATTAGTCGATATAATATTTTTGCAATTGTTAAGGTAAAATAATGGTGTACTATAAAATTTGGGGGAATCATTTTAGAAAAAAATGGAAATTGGCAAATCTTTTTTTTGGAAAAAGCATGGAAACTTAGTCCACTTGCGAATATTAGCCCATAAAATTTTCCTTGTTGTAAGGGCAAGGTGCTAAGGTAGGAAAATTCTATTTCCTATACTTAGGAGAAAGGGGAAGGCTCCTGTAGCTGAGTGCGCAGAGACCTTGGTATGTCCGCAAGTCGAGTGTGCGGGCCCCTGCAGCTGAGTGTGTAGGGAAGGGAAGTCTATAATTGAATGCTTATTCATAATAAAGACTATTTTAAGTTGAATATGTGCATATGTGCCTTATTTATTGTTTCAGTTAAGTTTGTATATCTCTATGATCTGTTATTAATTATGTGAATCAATGCTTGTTTATTACACGAAAGTAGTGGATTTGTATCTTTTATGCATGTTAATAACAATTTATGACCTTCACAAAGAGTAAGAAGATGTTAAATAAATCTAATGTATTTAGTTTTTCGGAAAGGGTAAATCTACGTGACGACATATCTAGGCTAGAAGGGTTTTAGAATACACATTTACTATGTGGAACTGCTAGATCTATAATCTTTTTTAATGATAAGCATAATTAAGTACCTTCGCGAGGATCTGACGGTATTTTTGATAGGGTTGCAGTAGTTGAAAATAGAAAGGAATAGATTTGCACGAAGGTAGATCTATACCCTAAGAACCCTGGGAAACCATCACATAGGCCTCTGGATGCAGAAACCCAGTTCTAGCATCCCCAATACTACTTCAGGTGAGACTACAACTTGTGTTATGCAGGTTGTTTCCAAAAGGGCCAGTAGCTAGGGTTTTTTTGGTTGTCGTGAATAACTCTAAACCTGCGTCAACCCCCCTTAAGCCAACATTAGGAATACAAGTCTAGTTAACAAGTGAGAGAGGAGAGATATATTTTTAGTAAAACACAATAATATTTCATAAATAGTTTTTTTTCACTTTGTCTCCAACCCACCTTAGCTGCAAGGGAATTTCAAAAACAGGAAGGCCCTTAATTCCCCAACCACCCCATTTTTTGGGTCTCATAATCCTATCCCACTCAACCCATGTGAGCACCCAATATTCAAATCCTAACCACAAAAATTCAAAAGAAATTTTTCTAATGGTTTCTATGATACCCTTAGGCACTCAAGTTAAATCCATATAGTAGATAGGAATGAGTTCCAATATTGAGTTGATGAAAATGGATCTTCCATCCCTGAACAACCATTTATAATTGCATTGACTCATCATTTTCTCCATCCTAGCAAGTAGCCAAATCCAATTATTTTTCTTATAACTATTAGGCTTTAATTTTAAGCCTAGGTACTTTAAACCCTCATGTAATGATTTTACTTGGAAGGGAAACATAGTCAGTACCCTTCCCCTGTTAATCTGGGATAAAACCTAGAGAGAAATAATTGATTTTTCCCTGTTGACCAGCATCCTCATGGATTTGCCAAATAGAATAAATTCCTAATTACTAGCTTCTGGGTTCTTCCTTGTCCCATGACAAAAAAATAATATATCATCAACCAAGTGTAGGTGTTTAATGAAGAAATTTTCAGCCACCTCTATTCGTTAAAGAGTTCCCATTCTATGAGCATCCAAAAGAAATTTGTTGAGTGCCTCGATAGTAGGAAAGAAAACCAAGGGAGACAATGCAAATCCTTGTCTTAGTCCCCTCTAGTTACACATGGAAGAAACAAGATGTCACCCCATTTATGAGAACTGTAAAGGAAACTGACGAAATGTAGGACATAACGTATTTTATAAAGGGAAATTTGAAGCCCAAGTGTGTGACGATAAACTGAATGTACACTTAGTTAACATAGTGATAGGATTTAGACAAATCTAGTATGATGAAAATTCCATTGAGATTCCTAACCTTCATACTGTGAAGACCTTCCTCAGCAACCCCAATGGATTCATGAATTTGACACCCTTCCAAGAAACAAAACTATTCACTGTATATGTTCTTAGATAAAATGTGTCTGAGCCTACTTGCTATTATTTTTCCAATGATTTTGTAAAGATAGTTATAGAGGGATATAAGTATGAATTCATTAAGCAACTTAGGATCATTAGAATTCACTATGAGGGTAATAAAAGTAGAGTTAAATGATTTCCAAAAGCACCTATGTGTCACAGAATCCTTGACCATCCTTATTAGATTTTCCCCTATAAGTTCATAAAAACCCAGGTAAAATTCAATAGGCCACCCATATAAGCTAGGAATTTTGTCCTTCTGCATCCCCTTAATTATTGTTTGTAATTCTGCATCAGTGATAAGAGCCATTAAAATTAGGTTGTCTTCTTCATCCATATATCTATGAAAGTGACCTACCAACTGAATGACTTTTGCAATAATGGGATCCATAGGGGCTTTGAAGAGGCTTCTAAAATTATCAACTCCTAGTGAAGCCATTTTGTTGAATTATTGCACATGTCTCCATTAAAGTTTGTCAATTACCTATATAGTATTGCAACTCCTTTTTCCTTTAGCATAGTTCTGGAAAAATTTCATATTCTCTTCCCCACTCTTCAACCATATGCGCCTACTCTTTTGGCTTGAAATTTCCTATTTTTCATCGATAAGCCTTCTCTTGATAGCCTCCATTTCCATAATTCATTACTTATCTAACTTCGATAGTGTATCCACCTCAATCATGATGCTCTAGTCTATCCAACTCTACTTCAATAGATTTAAGATCCTCTTGATCTCTAATCATTTTTTGATGAGAACATTATATAGTTGCATGATTTACTCTTCTTAGGTTCTGAGCGAACTGTTGGAAAATAGGAGACTCCAGATCATGATCATATGGTGCTCTTAGATGAACCGTCAACTCCCTATATGCCTCATCTATCAACCATGCTGGATTAAATTTGAAAGGGCTACTAGATTTCTTGTTTCCACCTTTGGTCTCTAGAAATAGCGGGTGGTTATCAAATAATCCCCCCGAGCAAGCACTATGGAAAAAAAGTGACATACTCTACAACAACTCCTCAACTACTAGGAAGCAATCTAATCATTTAGCAACCCTAGCATCCCCATGTTGGAAATTAGGAGGGTTTTAGCTTATTATCATAATTCTATTACATGATAATTACTTGTGAATCTGTTAGCATTATTATTATTATTATGTTATCGTTATTCATTGAGTTATTACCATAAAATATGAATATCGCAGAAGCCAATAAAACAGGAGATATAGACTCCAAGGTAAGGAAAAATCCCTCTAAGGGGAAAACCCATAAAATATTTTCTTAGAGAATTAGATCAAATGAGATATCCAAGACCCATAGCCATATAAATTCTTCCTCTATATCTGAAGCCAAAATTTCCTTCCTTCGAAAAAATTCATCAACAAGAGACTAACAACAAGAGATATATTAATGAAAATCATCCATAACCCCTAGATCCAAGAAGAAGCCATTGATTTTAGATTCAAACTTTCCTTCTCTTCTCTATCTTCCCTGTGATATTTTATACTAAAATCATCCAAGTGTGTGTTTCCAAATGATCTCCATATACCCTCTATTTATATAGATTAGAGGGGGTGTGAATAGATGCATCCATTGGGGCAGAGTTGACTTGACATGTAGGTTCACTTGGAATCTAGAGGGGTTTCTATCCCAAAATTAACATTTAAAATTTTCTTTTTCTTTTTCTTTTTCTTTTATAATATGTCCAAAATAGGACTTTGACTCTTTGACTCAAAAACGTAAAAGTGCGAAGAACATGCTCATCTAGAAAACAATGATATTTTTCTTTTCCTTTTCTTTTTCTTTTTACATAAAAAATACATAATGGTACAAATTATGAAGACCGAAACTAGTTACATTCTCCAACTCTCCCTCTTAACTAGGGAGGTATTCATAATTATACACCTAGTACAAGGATATTCTCAAAGTAAAATATTCTCATAATAAGAGTTAAATTGATAAGCCATCTTGCAAGAACCAACATTGTCTTTGAGGCCAAACTAGACAAGCTCATTTTCATTCAAGAGAATTATGCTAGGATGATTTATGTGTGATAGAAAACTACCTCTAAGGCACATACTCCATGAGGATGTTCAACGGGTATATCATTTTAGGACTATTCTTATCTTATATTCCTTAACCCTCAATCCTCAAATAATATCAGTCCTCTTTGACCACTTTTATCTTGGAAACCCATTCTATCCTCAAAAAGTGTCGGTCCCTTTCCTTCTTAGATGATATATACTCAAGGAAATCACAGATGCTTATCCAATCCTCCACTATTCTCTCTGCAAGGCCTTCACTTAGACTTATAGTTTTTATTCCTATTCAAGTGTGTGACACATGAACAAGAGAATGCACATGTGATGTCCAACATCACACCTCATTAACTAGAGAGGATATCCCTATTTCCTTTTGATTGGGGAATATATCCTTGCACCTAATTAGGAGAATTCATTACTCCCTCCCAAATATAGAGAATATTCTAGACTTCCTTTTCTACTTGAGGAGTCATAGGCACAAGCTCTCTAGCTTGTTTCCATAAGAGTGTCAGCATCTTGTTTTTCATGGAGATATCTACATGGCTCCCTATTTCCTTCACATTCCATTATATAGAACTTGCTTCCTTCTTGGGTATCATGGGGCCATATTCTTCCTTAAATCTAGAGTAGAAAAAAGGAACATTCAAATTAAGGAAACCATTGAATAAATGAAAAAGCGAGGAAAATCGCATAATGGGGGATGAAGGGCTTATTTATAATAGAGAATGGATTACCGTTAAGGGAAAGTATTACTAAAAAAGAGGATTTTCATTTATGGCCAACGGGAGAATATAACGAATGGAAGAAACAAATAGGTGGATAGACCGCAATGGATATGGACACGTGGCATGAAATGGTTGGGGAATGGAAGGTGTGGGAATGGGAATGACATTGACAAGATGACGTATGCACGGAGTGCATAAGTGGATTTCGGAGGGCGGGTAGTAGTAAGTGGTAATGAGCAAGGTCAAGAGGGGTGCGAAGTGAGGAGGAGTTCCCACGTTACGAAGGTCCCACATGAATGAAAACCACTTTTCAAACCCCCCTTGCCATTACCACGCAATGATGGGAGGGGATGCAAAATGGCTTCCTCACCATTGATCTGGGTGGGGAAGTAGATCACCGTCCAAAAGTGTTCGGTACTTAGTGCTTCCCGACAAAATGGGTTTTTCATTTTATGACCTTACCCTTAAGAGGAAATTATCTACTAATCAATCCAATCCTTAATCTAATATACTTTTTGGCCAAATTTTGAGAATGTTAGGCCAAATTTATTCTATTCTATCCTAACTAATAATGTTCTACCAAGATTAAACAATTTGGTGAACTTATTTAGTAATTTAAAACATAAATTCAAATGATTTGATCATGATTAAATAATATGATTCAAATCAAACAAAAGGTTGTGGAATTTAAACAAGCTGCACACGAAACCTTAATTTATTATAATGCAATTTATTTCTTTGAAGTGGCATTTAAATAGGCACACTTATACAAATTTTGATTTTCTTTTGATGGGGTTTCATTTCATCTCTTTTTTTTCTATTTTTTCATTTTCATTTTTTATTATTTATTTTTCATACCCTCTTTTCTAAATAAAAACTAACTTATAAAAAATAAAGGATGTTACAACTCTTTCTATCATTGTGACTACAAAGTACTCAATAAAGAAATTCTAGTATTTAGAAAGCACCTAATGAATCCGTTAAGAAATTTCACAAATGATTTTTTAATATCGCATATCAAATCCATGAAGATGAAATTGATTGGAAGCTTCTCAATGAAATATTTTAGTATCTTCTTCAAATATATGAGAATCCACATAGTCAAACCCCTCCCAGCATACCTCAATGTTAGAGCTTCCAAATCTAAGACAGACAAGGTTGTTGTCAAAAGTGGTCGTCCATTCTCTTCTCATCAAGAATCTCTAGCTTTGCAGTGTGAGGTGAGAGAAAGTGCGCACACATCTATTGAACTATCACATCCTCCAACCCCACCTGCTCTCTTGAAGATGGGGAGGTCCATTTCACAAAAACTCTGCAGTTTTGGATTTTTCATGAAAAATTACAGTTGCTCAGCCACTGCCAAGACATTTCATTGAGGTTTGGGCCTCCAAAAGGTCTCAAGGATTCTACTTAAACTGAAGAAAACATAGAATATTAAACAAATTTAAAGGCAGAGCATAGCAATTTCATGGATTCTACCTTAACACTTCATAGTTCCTAATAAGAGAAGATTCAATAGAGAAAGATGCACATACACAACTTACAAGTACTGAGAGAAACACACCATCAAGACATAAAGCCACATGGATCCCAAATAGTGCTGCAAAACCCTGGTCTTTCCTTTGCCAAAAATGCTGATAAGATATGTACAATATAGTCTCCAAACTATCCCCAGAGTCCAACCATGAAAATGAATAAGAAAGTACATAATATAGGCAAGCTAACACATTTCCTTTCCTCTAGGAGTCAAGCTCATCATCCTAGGAGCTGTTTCAACCAATTCTAAACTGAGCACTACAATCTAGGCAATCAAAACAACTTGCCTCTATAAGCTAGGAAACCAATTCATTCATTAATTTTTTGCCATTTTATGAATGAATCTTCTAGAATAAGTAAAAAAGTGTCATGTCAACATGAAATTACATCAATTACATAAAAAAGGATGAAAAATCCCACCAAAAAGTCAAAACTAGTCAATGCTACGTTTTCCTAAGCTGAAGGTGCAAAAATGGCAAATTTTCCCAACGCGTAGTGCGCCATTTCTCAACACGTAGTGCGCATTTCAGGCCACCATTGAGGAACTTCCTAGCCTCCAAATGAGGTACAAGTGGGCTTGTTGGAAAGGACTAGATGTCTACTCTCCAGCCCAAGTGGAATTTCGCAATTTGGTGGCCATTTGCCCCTCCAAAATTGCAATCTCCCAAGACTTCTTCCTGTGTGTCCAAAAAGTGGCAGAAGGTCATTGTTTGCTTGTTTTTTGACCTTTTGGGGGCCCAAAACTCAATGAAATGTCTTGGAAGTGGCTGAGAAACTATAATGTGTCATGAAAAATCCAAAAATGCAGAGTTTTTGTGAAATGGACCTCCCCATCTTCAGGGTAGCGCGCGGCGCGCTACGCGTGGAGGGCAAAAACCTGTTTTTAATACAAAAATTTCAAAATTGACAAAAACTTCTCCAAATATTTTGAAATTCGGGCTGGGGGTCCCCAATCAAGTACTATGCTCAATCAAAGAGGCTTCGGCCAAAATCCAAAGACGATCAAGCTCCTTTTGTCGTTTTTGCTTCTTGACCCTTTTCCTCAATTTTGCCTTAAGACTCCTAATTCGCGCCTTGCAAACCAAGTTCCGGACCTTGTAATGCATAACCATTTGTTTCAATAATGCATGATCTCTATCGGCCCTTTTCAGCCGTTCCTCCCCTACATTTGGTATCCCAGTGGCCTGAGCAATAGTCTCGGGTGACAAGGTGAAATTCACTCCGGCAAGGTTTACATGACCATCCTGTAAATGTAGAACAAACAAGCGAGCTAATTCACGATGATGATGAATTTGTGAAATCCGCTCACAGTATTCAAAACATGATTGATACCGAAAACAATCCATTGCAAGTGGACAAGCTTGCAATTGAGCCAAAGAAGTGGGCTCCTCCCTGACATGCCGACCACCTTTGCCACCCTTGTGATACCTCCTTGGCACCTCTATTTCTGGTGTTGAATCACTGTCATAACTCTGCTCATAAGCTAATTCGGTTTCTGACATAGTTTTGAAGGCAAGATGGCTGAAATGTATATGCTGACTGTGCACACAATTGACTGTTGTTTGACTTTTTCCTTTTTCAAAATATTGTTACCAAGGGGACATAAATACAAGGGAATTGTTAGAGAAAGGGAAACATGAGGGAATTAGGGGCAATGAAAATAAACAAGGAATTTAGGGAAGGGAAAGGGCATAGAAATTATGATATTGTAGGGTTTGGGGTGAAGTGGGGTTTGGGATTTTGTGGAGGGGTAGTATAGAATTTTATGGTGAATTTTAAGGGAAATGCTGGTGAATATGGTGGGGGGGGGGGAAAGAAGCACTAAAATGGGAAAACCTTGGGCAGCATATAACTTTGAAACCCTAGCAAGGTAGGCCTCTAAATCAAACAAAAACTTAGGGTTTTTACATTTAATTTTCATGGCATATTTATCATAATTTTTCACATTAATCTTGCAAAACCAAAACCAGCCATGGAAATGAAGCCTACCTGTAGTTTGTTTGAGTTAAGAAAGGATTTGAATGCTTGCTGGCAAGTTTATGGGCAAAAACCCCAACGCGTAGCGCGCCTTGCCCAACACGTATCGTGCCCCTGATGTATAGCGCACGAGTAAATTTACACTGAGAAAAGTGTGCTGATGCGTAGCACGCCCCTGGTGCGTAGCGCGCCCACCCTGATGCGTAGCGCGTGTTAGCCTCCTGCTCATAGCAGGTATTCACCTTTCGTGATCGACATATGTACAGGCCAAATATGTCATGCTTTGCTTACAGCAATGTTCCATATTTGAAATTTGCTACTATGGCAAAAAGGGCACAAAATCCTCAGGCACAAAAGTCATTGCATGTATTCTTGAGGACCATGGACCAGACACTAGTGAAGGAAAAGTAGCAGAATACTGCAGAGGGTGATGACTAGATCCAAGGTACATCAGATGAATAAACTGATTCAAAATTTTCAATATGTCGTGCTGGTTAACCGTGGAGATTGTTATTTTGCTTTGAAAGTTTGGAATGCTCAGAATGCTGGTGCAGCAGCTGTTCTTGTTTCTGATGATATGCAGCGTGGGACGATCTACCAAAACGAATGACAGGGGAGGTGGTTATATTGGAGAAAAGGGTATTGGATTCAAGAGCGTTTTCTTGGTTACAAGTCAGCCTTGCATTTTCAGTAATGGATATAAGATCAGATTCAATGAAATCCCTCCATCTGATGTTAATATTGGATATATTATCCCCGAATGGATAGAAGATAAGCCGTGCATTGCACAACTCAAAGAAATTTATGGTTGCCAACTTCCCAATACTGTTATAGTTTCTACCCCTACGTCCTGAGAAGGTTGAAGCTGTAAAGCAACAGCTCTCGAGTATTCATCCTGAAATTCTCTTGTTTATGTCTAAGATAAAGAAGCTCTCAGTTCGTGAGCTGAAACACGGTGATCTTGACAGAACTTATAAAATCTCTGTTTTTCGAGAAAATTACATTCGAAGGTCTGGGACCAATGACACCGAATCCTTCATTCTGCATTTGGTAGCAGAAGAAGATCAATTTTTGACGAGACAATGCAGTTATTACATGTGGAGGCAATGGTTTCCCGTGAAAAATGAGTATCGGGTTGAGCAGAGGAAAGATGTTGCAAAATGGGCCATTACATTAGCTTTTCCATTGGGCAAACGCTTTACAGGAAAAAATATGATAGCTGCGGGTATCTATGCCTTACATCCCACCGAAATGGTCACTGGATTTCCATTTATTATACAAACAGACTTTCTACTGGTTTCATCCAGAGAAAGCATCATTTTCAATAACAATTGGAACTAGCGAATCCTTCACTGTATCCCGTTAGCATTTTGTTCAGCATTCCGTGCTCTGATAAGTGTTAAGTCACCCTTATCTTCAAAAGTTGGGGTTTTTGGGTACCTTCCATGTGATATTCCTTGCTATCCACAGCTAACACAAGTCAGAGATGCCATTCAGGCACAATTAAAAGCAGAGGATGTGATTTTATGCGACGTCAGCTTTGGGGGTAAAATTGTAAGCCAACAGAAGCGCGGACCATACTCCCAGCGTTTAAACACATTATTGAGAGAGCAAGTAAACAAGGTCAGCCAAGCGAACTAGCCCATTTGTTTTGTCGTAATGTACACATAGTCCATCCTTCCCTTGATAAAGAAGAGTTTCATACTAGTTTAAACTTCTTGGGCGTAGTTCACGTCTCTATAATTGGTACGCTCCCTATATTCGGTCGTCCGGTTGGTTGCAAGGCCTTCCCGAAGATTTGTATGTTGAACTTCTTTGTTTTATTGCTGAAAATTGGGAGGGACTTTCAAGTCACCTGCAAGACGCTCCTTTGTTGAAGTATATAAGTTCCTCCAAAACCACAGATTTGGCTAGTGTATTAGATGCTGCAGGCCAAACCAGAATTTATCTCTCGTCGAAGGAATCGCATATATCATGCCTTACAAAATGGTCTGGAGAACTTGCAAGTGCCGTCGAATATTACTTAATGCCCGAATCTACTCAGAAAGCAATTACAAATCTGGATCCCAAGGAAAGTAAGAAACTGTGTGAGTGGTTGAAACAACATCCCGAAATTACATCAAAGTTTGCTGAGCAGCTACTGGATGCTGTATCAAAATCGTTTCGTTCAGATTTGAGTTTATTCTATTCCTGCCAATTTTAGAGCTTCACGTGAAATTCCCTCCTGTGATCGATGGTTAGTCTGGCCGTTCTACAGAGGGAGTCGTGATTTACTGTTGTAATTGAAGTTAAGTGTCTCTGGGGATTTAGTATGTTTGGGGAATTTTACAGTGGAGTGGACATTTAGTATGTTTGGGGAATTTTACAGTGGAGTGGATGTTTAGTATGTTTGGGGATTTTTTCAGGAGTTGGAATTAAAGTTGTCTGTGTTTTGAGATACGACCCCCAAGGAACACATTGAAAAGATCAAGAAACAAGTATCTGATGAATCAACAAGGATGTGCGTTTTCTTATGGATCTCATCCAGAATGCGGAGGATAATGACTATGCACCAGATGTGCAACCTTCGTTGGAGTTCGTCTTTACAACGGAAGATGTCGCTGGTGTAGGCGCTCCTGCGACATTGCTGGTTTTTAACAATGAAAAGGGATTCCAGAAACAGGAACGAGCTAATACAAGAAACAGAGCGCCACCGCCTCAATCCAAAAAGACAAAAATCATTTATGGAACCACCTAAAGGATTCATGCGCAGCCTTAGATATTTACTCCTAGATGCCAGCTGCCCCTGCTCAGCCCATATAGTCTTTCATGCATTTATTTTTAGCAGCAAACACTGATTTACTTCAGATATGTTTGGATCGGTTTGATAGATATTTTGAGATATTTTCCTTGAGATCTTATCCACAGATCTAAGTCTGTAAATTTTTTCTATAAAAACCTCCCGATGTACTGTTCAAAGGGTGAGAGTTTTTTGATCGACAAGCTGATTTTGAAACACTGCTGTGTACCCTCTGAGAGGTTTAATAAACAGAGCTTGCTGGAACATGTGTGTTGGGACTGTCTGAATGTGCATTTGATGGCTGAAGAACTGCAGAACTCTCGTGTTTCCTCATGGACTAATAAGTTTTCTCATCTCTTTCTACAGTTGCTATGTTTTCTATACCGTATTTGTGTCATGATCTAAACTTGCAGGGAAAAAGAATAGTTCAGATGTCACTTAGCTGTGCTCTGCCCTCAATTCCTGCTTCTTCTCAATGTTTTCTTTCTAGACTAGCCTATAATATGAATTCCTTTTAGGCTCATATTTGCACTAGTTTCCTCCGTGTATGAATATTGTTGTAGGAATTCAAGTAATTTCTCCTATAGGATATTCATCCCGTTCCCTCTGTTAGCACGAATGAAAATTACTTAGCTGTCTTTCATTCCTTGCATCCATTTCATCCTCATTCAAACCTGATATTACTCCTTGTGCAACTATCCTGCTCTGTAGTCCCTTCTTTGCCAAAGAAAACACATCCTTCAGTCCACATCCTTGACTCCATGCCCAATGTTCTAAACCTTTTGCGCTTTGCATGCCTCTCTGCTTAAGACCATTCTCTCCTCACCAAAAAACAAAACCCTTTGTACTCAATAGCTAGCCTAAGATCATTCCCTAAAACAAAGCTAAATCCCGAAGAGAGAGCCCTCTCTGACTGCTGGTAGGCTAGGACCGGCAGTCCAAAGCTTGTTCTGTGGTTACCTCGGCCGTATCCCTGAAGGAGCCAAGGGACAACCTGAGTGTTAACAGCGTGCACCCAGCTACATAGTGCATTTTGAAGGAGGTTGGTGGAGGCCATCCGGGTGTTGAAATTGGGTGAAAGATAGCGCGTTGGAAAGGTATTTGAGTCTACTTTCCAGCACAACTGGAATCTTTCAATTTGGAGTTCATTTGCCTTGTCAAAAATCAAATCTCCCAAGACTGGTCGAAATGTGCCAAATGAGGCTGCCTCAAGGCAGAGTGTTGTTGCCGTCAACTTTTGAATGCCTTTATCAACTCCAAATTGAGCTCATGATAGCGTATTGGAAATATATTTGTGTCTAGTTATCATTTGATGCATCGAGAAAGTTATTTGGCCAACCACACTAGGAGAAAACTTGATTTTCCCAAGGTCACTTCAGAGGTGCATTCAATTCTCTCGAGGCAACGGTATTTTGGATATTACTCTAAAACCATGATACCTGTGTAAAACGTGAGGGAGGTTTTTCGTTTTTGGTATGTTTTGGACAAAAACCTCTCTCAGTTTTCGAAAATTCATCTTTTATTGCTCTGAAACATCTTTTGAGGGAAACTTATCCCGATGTGTGAAACAAGGAATTTTTTCGAAATGAAGCGAAATGAAGGGGATAAGGGGCTTCTAAATTCTTGGGGAAATTTTTGGAAGTAGGGAGGGATGTTAGGAAGCAGGGGAAAGTGGAATTTCAGAGATCTAGTGAGGGGAAAGGGTCCAAAAGGGCAAAACACAGGCCCAACCTAGAAAATTGCCAAGTTGTAGCAAGAAACTAGGGTTTGTGCAAAAATGAGGAATTTGGGGAATCTCAGTGATGGGAAG